>JAJONQ010050921.1:0-11052 GCA_036250385.1 Solanum microdontum
GTTCTACTTGCCAAAGGTAGAACTAGTAAGCAACCCATGTAGGCACATGGTTTAGGGGATGTCCAAGGAAGTTCATTGTGCCTAATCTCATACTCAATTAGGCCACCTTCCTAACCACATCCACTCGGTGCTACCCTTGTTTCCCTTATAATATTCAATCACATATGTACTAGAGAGGGTTCCTTTTCTAGTTCAACCAACTCATAGTACCTCTTCCCAAGAAAGGCCCCATTTCTTAGTCATAGCCAATCAAGGCTATAAAAAGGTGTTCTTCCTACCTGGATTGGTGACTGCGCTGTGCTAGCGGGCGGGAGTGCCACTCCTGGACACTGACGAGGTACTCACCATGGACCCATCCCTTTCACCTTCTTTTGATTAGGCAGGGTTCTACCTCCAGGAGCAAGAGGAGGAGGACAGACAGGGCCAGCAACATGCAGGCGGCTATTGACGCGGATGATGAGGGAGGAGACGATGGTGCAGGTGACGACACTATTCTCACCCAATCCCAGCCCCCACTCTCTGGTGCATAGGTGGAGGAGGACTTGGCAGTCGTCCAGAGGAAACTTGGGGGTTTCCGAGCTAGTACCTCGATATCAATTCCACCTTTCACCACCCTTGAGTTAGAGATGCTCTATCGCCAGCTGGGATGGGAGAGGAAGAAGAATTTGGCTAGGGATCGCCTATTGGGCCGGATGTGGAAGACTCTAAAGGTCATCTTCTCCTGTGTCGCCCCCAGCAAGAGCTTCCCACACTCAGGCCGGAGGATTTTCGGGACTTTCCTTGATTGAATGACGCTTGGGCTGGCGAGATATCCCCCGAGGACATTGGTCCCAAAGCGACATTTCCCATTCCCAAGGACCCTGATTTGGTTTTTGTCTTTATGGGCATGTAATGCAAAATGTTTCATTTCCCTTTTTGCTTTCCTAACATTTTTGTAAGCACATGGATGCTGGTTTCTAGCTGATTTTCCCCTGTTAATATAAAATCCTATGGTTTATAACTTACTATTTTGTTGTTGATCACTGGTTGAATTGTAGGGATTACTCATACCCGATTCGGGGTCTTTGTGTGACTAAGGGAAAAATAGAGGAGAAGGGTTGAGATTCTGTCTCTCCCTGTCCCACTCTAGCGGGAGAAATCCCGCGTTGGCGGCCTCGCCTTGGCAGGAAGAATCCCGCACCAGTGGCCCCGACTGAAACAGAACTCCTGCCAACGATTTCTGGGGTTCTTCTCTTTTCTAAATTTCCCACAGATTCCTAGGGTATACTAAGCATTTTTAGGGTAGTACGCTTAGTAAAGAGGAGCAATGTCTACCCCAGGTCAACCCAACAATACACATTCCAAAAAAATCCATTCTCATAAATTCAACACCGCAACCACGCACGGTTTCTAATATTTAGTCTAGCATGCTGCATATATTTGGTTCAGACAAGTGCTTATGGTGCACACAATCATATTAGAGCATTCAAGAAACACATTTTTCACACCAACAGTTAATTCCGACAATAAGAAGTAAGCATTAACGGTTTCAAGTTACAACTCACAGACAAGTCCAAATTATTAGTAAGTTTGCATCCATAAATGACCATTACCTATCAACCATGTCGTTGTACAACCTCTAAGGCCAGATACCAATTGGAACCTTCTCAGTTCCAATTTTCCTTGCTTGGGTCCCATCATTCGGGACTACGAGATTCTGTTTCCTTTGTAAATATACCAAATGGAAATCGGGAAATACCAATTGGACTCAACTCACACCACAAGCGACAACTCGCACGAAAGGAGAGAAGAAATGGAATGACTTCCTAGAATGCTTCATCACTTTCTGAGGATTGGATGTGGACGTCAACACACCCAACCGCGGGAGTCTACTCCACATCTTCTCTTGTACGGGGACATCGGTAACCTGGGCTCTGATACCAATTTATCACGACCCAACCCATCGGGCCGTGCGGACACCTACTCTAACACCTAAGTAGGAGAACCCTCGATTCCCAATAATTAAACATGCGGAAGATTAAGAAAACTGGTGAATAAAAGAAAAGCGAGTAATTTAAAAATAAGAGCTTTTAAATACAATTCCAGTTAAGACTTCTAAAGTAACCCCATGGATCTAGTCTAAACAGGTACAAGAGCTACTAAGAGTATAGGACATAACAATATGTAAATGACACAGCTCCCACCACATGGAAAAAAAGTAGAAGTTGTTGGAGATTTCCTTCGTCTTCACCTACGAAACATCACCGAACCTGCATCCAGACTATGCCAAAAAGGCATAGCAAGAGTACTATCAGTACAACCACACATACTGGTAGGCATCATCAATCAAAACGGATACCCACGGCATAATATAAGAAATCAACGAGCGGAACATGCAATAAGACTATTCATTCCTCCACCTTTATATTTACTATCCTTACCACATCCGTATAGTTAAATTTCGCTAGCACACTTGAGTCTAACCCCTTACTGCTTCCACATCACCACGTAACCCCTGAATCCATAGTACTTCCTATTGAGCTTATTAACGGTCTTCATGCTAATCCCACTCATTGACTAAGGCTTTCTTCTACGGTTTATGTTTGATTGAATACCTAGGGTACAAGTTCAAACATCTTGTTTCGGTGCACGAAAGCCTATGCAGGAATTCTACCATCAATTTCAATATACCACACAGTGAATAAAAGATTTATAACTACTCAATTAAATAAGCATAGCCTACATAGGAGTTGATGTTTGCATAATCAAGATACAACTTCCGATGCAAGTGTCTACGATCGTACAATAGTTTAATAACCCAACCAAGGGTTGGGATCGTTCCTATGAGAGTGATTTTGAGAATTAATAGAAAAATAAAATTTTATTCTAACTAGTCGTATCTAAAGACATTAACGATTAAAAACATTGTAAATTAAAAAGGGGGACACAAGAGTGCCAATTAACAATGGGGGTTTGTCACTACTGAGTAAAAACAGTAAAATAAACAAAGGTTTCTAAGTAATGAGAGGGGATCCTTGGGATGTGACAGGAATACGGGTTAAGCTAGATTATAGGGTACATGCTTTCGATAGAAGATTCAAAGAATAACTGTGACTAGGCTAGACTTTAAGGGGGATAAGCTCTCTCTCGAGCAACTTACCCCGTTTCAAATGTGTTCCTCTCGGACACCCCTTGCCGCCTGAAGACCAGCCTACACCTTAACCCACTCACTCACTCGAGCTGAGTGTGTGGACATGGGACTAGGGTTCACTCTCTCAAGCTAAACCTCATGTCGACCCACTCACACTGGCCATCAATCTAGTGATCTTAGTTTTACGACCTCTCTCTCAAGCAAGCCAAAAACACATAAATAAACTTGTATTTGCAACTACAAATTTATTAAATTCATCCACAACCACTAAACAAAATCACATTTAAACTACGAATAGACTATCAGCAAGCAAGACCCAACAATTATCTTAACCTATATTCGCTAAATCACACCCCAGGAATTGGGGTTTTTAGTCACACATGTATAAGAGATAGAAATTTATACCAAATTGAGCTTGAATTCAAATGGGTATGAAGATTTAAGTCTTGATACATGCCAAAATTGAAGAATCTAAGAGACCCAAATCCAAATTTTGAAAATGAAACCCTTTGGAACTTCAATTCTTCAAAACCCTCTCAAACTTAGAGCAAAAATATCAAAAAGTACTATTCTAGATGAAAATTATAATAATTGTTTGACTCTTAAAACTACAACTCTAACTAGTATTTATAACTTTCACAGATTTGTGCTGGAGCGGATCATTCGGCGTCGTTAGTCGGAATCGCCGATCAACTCAGCGATTCACCCTATGGTATAGTTCATCACCATCTTGCACCAGCCTTCAGCATCGTCGTGCTCGGGGTCATTGGGCGACATGGTATTGCTCGCGAAACTTCTCGGCGATGCACCGACTTCTCCCTTTTTCCGCCGACTTGATCATTTCCTTCAGGGCTCAGCACACTGGAACAAAAGGAGAAGTAAGACCCTTCGGCGACTCGCCAAGTGAACTCAGCGATCCTCAGGCCTTCATTTCTTCGTTATTTTCAGCCTTTTCATTCCTTTTTGCGACCTAGTGTCCATGCTTTCCTTAAAACATCAAATACCTAAAACTTAAGTGTTTTCATCTGATATTGAGATAAAATAAGCATTTGAGGACATAATTTCTATTAAAATATTGCCCTAAATGAGTCCAATTTGTGGACTCATCAACACCCCGAACTTAAACTTTTGCTTGTCCTCAAGCGAACTCAAGTTCAGCCGTTCAAAAAGGGTGTCTCGAACAGTGCTACACAAGACTCAATCATGAATACACACAACAAGACTCAATTTACTTATGCAAAGATCAATTGTGTACTCAAAGATTCAAGTTGTGACACACTATTACCAAAGATTCTCAAGCTCGCATTACTTGCTTCAAATGCAAGTTCAAGCTCAACAAAAGCCTTCGAATGCCGTCACACAAATGATGATTCCATTTTCACACGCAAAGGTATAATCAATTTAAAGTTCAGGAATCAGATACACGCTCACACTCACAAAGATGAACACAATGCATGCTTTCACCCATATGTTTGCTCGTATTTTCCAATCAACATTTGTTTCGACTTTCTCAAGATCACAAAGGTCTTAACAAGGCTTGTAACGGGGCTGAGTGTAAAGGTATGGTCATTTAGGCTCAGTGACTTTTATCCTCATGAAATGTGGTGCTCTCTACACTTCCTTTCTTTTCCTTCATCATTTTCATTAGTGCATCATAGGTCATCCTATTAATCACTTTCCATGGATTGTTTGGAAACCCATCTCTTTTGTACTTTATTCCACAACTTTCTTTTTCATTCTTTTTCTTTTTCTTTCTCTTTTCTCTTTTTTTTTATATGGAGGGGTTCCATTTTTCTCAACACCATGGGTTAAAGGAGACTTTCATTGCACTTCTTGACTTTCCCTTTTCTTTTCACCACACCCCCAACTTAGGGTTTTGGCCTAAGTTGGCTATTCAATTAACCACAATTCAAGAGGATTATAGGTAATGGATTAAGAATGGTCTAGTTTTCATCAAGTTTCTTCCAAATAAGGGTAAGACTCAAAGGGTGTTCAAGAGAGAATCGCACGCTCACAAGGTAGGTCACAAAAGAGGTATATGTCAAATTGGTTCACACTCTTCGAAGTTGCCTGAGATCATATCAAGAGAAAGTCTTACTTAGTCAACCGGACCAATAGGGCAAATTCTAGGTGTTGTCATGCATGGTTCCAAGTAAGCTTATCACACAAGGCATCGACACTTAAGTCTAAAAAGTCTCCACACTTTTGCTAGTGTGCAACGGTCATCACAAGAGAATCGATTTGATAAATGGCTAATCACAACGAGATGCAAAGAGTTCACATATTGTCTATGCAACTTCATTTGGCCTCATCGTAGCCGTACATTCATGTTCGTTCGATTGTAAGCACTATTCAAGTCATTGGTATTGATCAAAATCGAGACTCAAATTTGCTAAAGAACAGCCACATTCAAGTACATACAAGAGTGGGTGAAATTTTTGGAAAGGTCAAAAATCATTTACATTTAAAACATAAGGAGCCACAAGCTCAAACAATCGCTAAAAGTAGTGCAAAACACAATTGTAAGCATAACAACCCAAATATATAAACAAAACTGAGAGTCACAAAATCACAAAAGGTGGAGGCTCACCCCACCACATATAAAACATTTGTCCACAAATGCAAACAAAAATATCCAAAAGTGAAATAAAGTAAGACAAAGAGGGAGGTAAAGAGGGGGTCCTGTCTACACCATCGCTCCATCTGTTTGGGCATCAGTGCCCGGTGCACCACTCTGGTCCTGGGTCTCAGTACCCGGAGTCGCCTCAGGAGAAACAACAGTACCAGACCCACTAGGAGCTGCCAAGGATGTATCCGCCAAAAAGGCCTGCACAGCTGCATAGGATCCCCGAGCCCATGAAGGAACATTAGGATCTCTGATAGTGGTCTTCCTGTCAGAAGTGGGCCTCTTGCTGTATCCGCCAAAAAGGCCTGCACAGCTGCATAGAATCCCCGAGCCCACGAAGGAACATTAGGATCTCTGATAGTGGTCTTCCTGTCAGAAGTGGGCCTCTTGCCCTTGCCTTTATTTCCAGGTTGAGGTTCTTGTCTTCCCTTCTTAGGAGGATTTGACCCCCCCTTCATTTATTGTGATATCCCTTGCTCTTTTCTGGGGTGGCATGACAATATTGGTCTTTACCATATATTTGGGTGCTCAGATTTCTCCCTGCTAGACTCAACAACATGCAAGCACAACCCCACAAGATTTAACCGGTTTTAAGGAAAAAAAATATGGGATTTTAACAATATAACCATTACGGGAAAGATTTTCACAGGCATAAGCAAAAACAATTAAGATCAGGGAGGACCAGCACACATCACTAAGATAAGATCATTGCGAATGAGTACAAAATTGCTAAAAATAAATGTGGGGTTCAGAAAAACAACCTTAGATACCGATTAAAATACTTATAAAATGTTAGGCGGCAATGTAATCCATTCCGAACACAAATCAACGACTAAAATACTTTAAAATTGCAAAAATATAGAAAATATGGTGCGGGTGTGAGTTTGTGACTATTGAAAGTGAGGAAAAGTGAAATGTTTGAAAGTTTAAACCTTTGGCCTTTTAAGAAACCATCCAGTTCTCGCCCATTCGGCGACATTAGTCGTGCTCGGCGACACGCCAAGTGGTCACTTACCTCACCGAGTTTTACAGGATCCTCAGTTGATGTGGGGGTCCAAACGGTGGATTAGATCGGGATCACCGACCTAGTCGGTGATTCGCCAATAATTTCCTGGGCTCGCCAACTTTTATAGACTCCAACGTAAAATTATCTTGAGTCCAACCGCGGTCTGGGTCGGGGTCACCGACCTCTTCAGCGATGCGCTGACTAGACCTTTTGCTCACCAATCTACTCTTTTCAACAACTTTCCCACTTCGACCTACACAAACAACACACCATTATTTCTTAAAGCAAAAATAAAGTGATAAAAGGTCTTGGGTTGCCTCCCAAGCAGCGCCTTAGTTAACATCGTGGCATGACTCAAGTCCCCACTTAAGTTCCATTAGTCGTGTTTGCCTCACTTTCATAAGGCAACCCCTCTTCCGGCTCTGGGTAGAGACATTCCAAAAGCAATTTATCTGGAATTCCATGAGTCAAGAACTGCTGCAAGAGAGCCTTAAACCTTTGCCATAACTCATAAACTGACTCACCCTCCAATTTATTAAAACTTAGGATGTTATCCCTTAGCATCATCATTTTCAGAGGAGGGTGGTGTATTGGGTCACCGTTGCTAGCAGATATGCTAAATTTTTCTGTTCAAAACAGCAACACAAAGACCAAAACTAAAAATTAAGTAAGTTCAACTATAATTAACAAGAACAAAAATTTTGCTAATCTAAGAATTCTCAAATAACACCACTCCCCGACAGCGGTGCCATTTTGATGTTTTCATAATCAAGACACAACTTCCGATGCAAGTGTCTACGATCGTACAATAGTTTAGTAACCCAACCAAGGGTTGGGATCATTCCCAAGAGAGTGGTTTTGAGAATTAATAGAAAAATAAAATTTTATTCTAACTAGTTGTAGCTAAAGACATTAACGATTAAAAACATTGTAAATTAAAAAGGGGGACATAATAGTGTCAATTAACAATGGGGTTTTGTCACTAGTGAGTAAAAACAACAAAATAAACAAGGGTTTCTAAGTAATGAGAAGGGATCCTTGGGATGTGACGGGAATACGAGTTAAGCTAGATTATTGGGTACATGCTTTCGATAGAAGAAGCATAGAATAACTGTGACTAGGCTAGACTTTAAGGCGGATATGCTCTCTCTCGAGCAACTTACCCCGTTTCAAATGCATTTCTCTCGGACACCCACTTGCCCCATGAAGACCAGTCTATGCCTTAACCCACTCACTCTCTCTAGCTGAATGTGTGGACACGGGACTAGGGTTCACTGTCTCGAGTTGAACCTCATGTCGACCCACTTACACTGGCCATCAATCTAGTGGTCTTAGTTTTACGACCTCTCTCTCGAGCAAGCCGAAAACACATAAATAAACTTGTATTTGCAACTACAAATTCATTAAATTCATCCACAACCACTAAATAAAATCACATTCAAATAACGAATAGACTATCAGCAAGCAAGACCCAACAATTATCTTAACCCATATTTGCTAAATCACACCCCAAGAATTGGGGTTTTTAGCCACACATGTATAAGAGATAAAAATTTATACCAAATTGAGCTTGCATTTAAATGGGTATGAAGATTTAAGTCTTGACACAGGCCAAAATTGAAGAATCCAAGATACCCAAATCCAAATCTTGAAGATGAAACCCTTTCGAACTTCAAGTCTTCAAAACCCTCTCAAACTTAGAGAAAAAATATCAAAAAGTACTATTCTTGATGAAAATTATAATAATTGTTCTACTCTTAAAACTACAACTCTAACTAGTATTTATAGCTTTCACAGATTTATGCTGCAGTGGATCATTCGGCATTGTTAGTCAAAATCACCGATCAACTCGGTGATTCGCCCTTTGGTGTAGTTCATCACCGTCTTGCGCCAGCCTTCAGTATCATCGTGCTTTGGGTCATTAGGAGACATGGTATTGATTCGCGGAACTTTTCGGTGATGCGTCGATTGCTCCCTTTTCCGCCGACTTGATCCTTTCCTTCAGGGCTCAGCACACTGGAACAAAAGGCGAAGTAAGACCCTTCGGCGACTCGCCAAGTGAACTCGGAGATCCTCAAGCCTTCATTTCTTCGTTCTTTTCAGCCTTTTCATTCCTTTTTGCGACCTAGTGTCCATGATTTCCTTCAAACATCAAATACCTGAAACCTAAGGGTTTTCATCAGTTATTGAGATAAAATAAGCATTTGAGGACACAATTTCTATTAAAATATAGCCCTAAATGAGTCCAATTTGTGGACTCATCAGGTGTCAAGCAGCTGCACTAAATTATGGCTTTGATTCTTATTTCTGTACCTCGTGACGGTGGATTTGACCAAGAATTTGCAAGTTTTCTACCTCATCATGCAAGAAATTTCCTTCTCCTTCAATCCCAAGCTTAGAGCAGCTTTTTGAGGGTTTCTATGGTAACCCTCGCCTATTTTTTGTGCTTTGGGGAAAGGGAGAAAATAAGGTTTCGCGTTATTTAATTGTTGTCCCGTACATCATGCTCAGGCCCTTTAGTTTCCCCTAGACATTTTCCTTTCATAAATAATGACAGTTCGGGTCATTACAATAGATACTAAACTATCCCTCGTTTGTCCCCGAATGACTAGAGAAGGGATAACCACGTGTTCCTTTCAAAGTACCTCTCAACTCTCGGATCGAACCACTACGAAAACACGGAGGATGGAGATTTTTCAAATCTTAAGACCAGAAGGGTTCTATACTCAAGGAACCGGTTAGTGAAAGGAGGCCACACACGGAGAAACTAACGCGTCTAATTTACACAGTTTGGCACCGCCATAGCGGCGGACTCCCCGCTAAGGCGGTGTCGCTGTGGCAAGGCATCTTCCTCTGTAGCGGGAGATCAAAAATAGTAAAGGGGGGAAAGGGGAATGGTGTCCCCATTTCCTCCTCTTCACCTCCAAAACTCCCAAAATTCTTTCAACCACTTCATTTCGAGCGTCAAAATTAAGGTAATATTATTGATCCTCACTCTCTTTACTTCATTACTTACTTAACTACGCTTGCATGACATTGAACAATTGATTAGAATAGGTTTTTGGGGTAGTTTCTGAAAATGAACATAGGTTGCTTGATTGTTAGAACAACGTAGCATGGACACTTCCCTTACGTCCCAAACGTCTACACAACATTTTGGGTGTAAGGATTTCGTGAAAATACGGTTAAAACGACTCCAAAAAGGTTGGGGAAATTGAAAGTTCCTCTTGGTATAAAACTCAGATTTGGACATCATTTACGGGTTATTTAGCTAAAATGATAGCATATTTAGGTACTAGGATACTTTATAGACTCTGATCTGCTGAAATTCTTTTGAAAACGAGGGTTTTGGGACGAAGAGGCGTCATGATCGAGCCTGGAGGTCATCCCAGATGAAGGCCGTTCTGGCGACCTTCATCCCGCTGTGGCGGCCTCCATCATCCCGCTCTGGCGGGATTCTAGCCGCTGTGGCGGGACCTGGGGAAATAGTGGCCTGGGTCCTGTAAGGCTTAGAAAATTTCCTTTTTCATTAACCCAGATACTATTTAATCCTATCGAGTTCTAACGTATACCCTTCAAACTTTGCAGGCTTCTCTAAATGGCTAGTGTCAACAAAGCAATTCTTCATTTTGTTCGGTTCTCCGATGTCGCTAGTCAGGAATGGTACCATGACCACCGGAACACTAAGTTCTGTTGCGAGCGGGGTTTCCATTTGCTGAACTTGGAGGAGAAGGTGCTTGCCTTTTATGCTCTACTGATGGAGTTTGGCTGGGCTCCACTGACAGAGGCTCCCCCTTCTGCGCGTTCCACCTGGGTAAGGGAGTTTTATGCCATCCTACCTACTGTTTGATGGGACGATCCTCACCCTACCATCTGCATCCGGGGAGTCGACATCCCCTTGAACGCTCCATCCATTAATGACGTGCTCGAGGTGCTCGAGGTTCCCAACACGGAGTACGAGGCTAAGCTGAGGGAGATGGACTTAGGCTGGTTGAGGGATACGTTGGTGGAGCCTACGCGCCGGGACAAATTTTTAGAATTTTAAATAATAAATTATTAAATATTCTATAACTAATTAAATATATAAATTAAAATTTGGAATAAAAATAGACACATGTCATCAACTTACACAACTGCCAACATTTTTAAAAATTAAATACTTTTTTTAAATCCATTTTATAAATTAGTTAAAAAAATATTATTTTGTAAAAGGTTGAAAAAATATTTTCATGATAAATATATAAGATAATGCTAAAAAAACTGATTTTTCAAATAATTAAAATTATTTTT
>JAJONQ010050979.1:0-11545 GCA_036250385.1 Solanum microdontum
GGATAAAGAAAATCTTTTGCGATCTTGGGTTGGAGATGAAGGAAAGCACTGAGATATTTGTGGACAACCAAGCTGCCATTGCTATTTCTCACAACCCAATTTTTCATAGAAAGACCAAGCATTTCATTGTGAAGCTATATTTTCTTAGAGAAGTGCAAGAGGATAGTTTAGTGAATCTGGTATATTGCAGAACAGAAGAGCAGCTGGCTGATATATTTACAAAAGCTCTTCCGGCAAGCAAATTTGAGTTCTTGAGAAAGGAATTTGGAATTTGCAGCTCTTGATGCAAGGAGGAGTGTTGAAATCTGCCTCATGAGCTGTTAATTGATGTTGAGTTGGCATAATGACATCGCTGCTGATATGCTTTCTGTTTTCAGAAGATAGATATTTTCTGTTTTTCTTTTAGTTGTGAGTTTCCTAGTCTTTAGGCATGTAGAGTTGTTGGTAGACTTAGTGCCTAGTTAATAGGAAGATTCTGTTTTTCAGTTACTGCAGATTGTTAGGAGTTCCTTCTATTTAAATATTTTGTTCTTTTAGCTTAATAAAATATCTCTTTTTCTTCTTTTGTCATATGTTTTTGTTTAGTTGTTAACACCAACATAAGTGCTCGTTTGGATGCACTCACAAAGGATTTAGAGAATTCTAAAGTAGATTCTAATTCAAATGAATATTCAAGTCAGAATAGCGGTTGGAAGGGAAAAAATAAAGTGGTTAGAGGGTCAGGTTCAGATGTAAGAGGAAGTTTCATCATTCCTCGACATACAAAATTGGATTTCCAACGATTAAATGGCCAAGAGGACCCTTTGGGCTGGTTGAACAGATGTGAACACTTCTTTCGACACCAACAAACTCCAAAAGAAGAAAAGGTTGGAGTTGCTTCTTTGTATTTAGAAGGCAATGCACAACTTTAGTTTCTTCAACTATAGATAGCTATGGCTTAACAATCTTGGGATGAATTCAAACGTCAATGTAACCTTCGTTTTGGGCCACCAATTATAAGTTAGAAATTCGGAGAATTGGCTAAGTTATGCCAGATCGAGTCTGTGACAAATTATCAAGAAAATTTGAGCAGTTAAATTCCTGGGCTGATACACTCACTCAGTAGCAAAAAATTGAACTTTATATCAATGGTCTTACTGATTATATAGCAATTGAGGTTAAGTTGCATAATCCTCTAGATTTAGGTACTACGATGAGTTTATCTCGACTTTATGAACGCAAGGAACAACCCGTTTGTTCGCAATTGTTAGATGCTTGCAAATCAAAGACATCAGATTTCTCACCTCAACAACATGCCAGATTTGTGAAAAATCTGACCAGATCTGAAATAGAGGAAAAGCAACTTAAGGGACTTTGTTTCAATTATGATGAACCATTCACCCGAGGTCATCAATGCAAGAAATTATTCTGGATTGACTTTATAGAGGATGAGGAATAGTTTGTTGGAAAGGAGGGAAATACTAATTTCCGCACTTAGCGCTTGAGGACAAGCACGATTTGACGGAGGAGAGTAATGGTATCACTCCTTAGTCATCCAATAGTTACAACATTAGTTATTTATTTTTAGCAGTAGTTATTTCCTTTTAGTAGTAGTTATATTCCTGTAATAGTGCAGTTTTTCATTCCAGTAATGTTAGGAAGTCATGTCCTAGTTTCTAGGGGTAGTTATCTTTTAAGTGTTGTATTTGAATTGTGTTTATCTCAGGAAATGTAAGCAAAAAATTCAGTTTTTGAGTACTTTAACTCAAGAGATTGCAGGTTCTCTCTTAACGAACCAGCACCATAGGTCGTAAAATGAAATCTTCAGAATTCATATTGCATCTTCCCATAACAAGATCCATTACCGAGGACCATAACATAAATATTGTAGGAATGTTGTGTAATTAGATAGTCTCTCCCTTTTTATTTGATAAATTTGTTAGGTTGAGGATAAACAACTGAAATGAACACCTTTTGTTATTAAGAACGATTTCGATCAAGTAAAATATATGAAAAATTATAATAAATGACCATTAACTATTTCCATTACCAAAATTTTAGTCAAATTTTCAAAATTACTAAAATTATCCAAAATTTCTTCTACCTTTCTAGTTCGCTAATAATGGCTTCTAATCTTCTTTTTCTTTCTTCCCATTTCGCCATTAATGACTTCTTTTCCTTATTTATTCCTCTTCCCTAGGGATGGAAATGAGGCGGGGCGAATGCAGGAGGGGTGGGTTTAAGCCTATGCGAGTGAGGCAGGTGGGATGTGGGGCAGGTTGGAGTGAATTTTTTAAGAATTAATGCGGTGCGGAGCGGGTTGCAGGTATATGTGATTTTATGTGGGTTTAAATTTAATTTTAACTTTTTACATGTTATAAGAGTGATCGAGCATTATTTATTAAAATAATTTCATTAAAGCTACTAAAATATTCAAGATAGTAAAAGAAAATGGTTAAAAAATAATACAATTTCTTACATGTTTCCCAGTTGACCTCTAAAAAATATAATTTTAAGTCACTATCCTATTAAATTAATACTACTTACTGAAAAAGTGAATTTATTTTTATGAATTTAATTTTTAGTATCAAATTTAATTAGAAAAAAAAAGATATTAGAAAAATTATGCGGAATGGGTTGAAAATGAAAAAAAGTTGTTATGCGGGACGGGGTGGGGCGGGTTGAAAATGAAAAAAGTTGTTATGTTGGTCGGATTAAAAAAATTGTGGGTTAAGTTCAACCCACCCCGCCCATTGCCATCCCTACTCCTCCTCTTTCTTTCTCTTCCGCATCGTCATTCATTCTTCATTCTTAATTCTTCTTCTTCTTGTTCTTGTTCTTCTTCTTATTCTTCATCTTCTTCTTCCAAATCTTCTTCTTCTGCTTCTTCTTCCTCCTCCTCTCCCTCTCCCTCTCCCTCTCCCTCTCCCTCTCCCTTTCCTTCTCCCTCTGCCTTTCCCTCTATTGAACTTCATTCACTTCTCCTTCATCAATATTTTGTACTTCATCATCAGTCAAATTCAGGTAGTCACTTACCATATCATCCGTTCCAACATCAATAGTAGGTGTTTCGTTCTCCAGCACCACATTGTCGTGTGCCTCTGGCTGACTCTTAGAGTTGAGCTGGTCCTCTGTCTCACTTCTAGCATTCTTCAAGTCCTCTCCCTTTGAATCACACTGTATGTCTTGTCCTCAACATTGCTTTTGCCAGTCTTAACGTCGTTTTCGTACTCGATCAGTGACTCATTGGACACAAGGACATCACTAGCAGGGACATTCTTTTTAGCGTCCATCATCTCTACATCACACGTATCCATTCTGATAACTAGTCATAGGCAACATACCATATGTATCAAATTTTGGCATTCTAATTCTCATCTCCTCAAGAAAAAGTACCCAAAAGTAAAAGGAACAGGAAGAAATAACTTCCAAATAAACTGCTATGCATCACTGATTCCACTAGTTATATGGTTCTCTACAAATTTCTTAAATTTATTTCAAATTCAATTTTTTACAAGAAAAGAAACTTTATATCTAATTTCATTCTATAACTTCATTTCAAAATTCATGAATAACTTCACTTGAATTTTATGGCCAATCCTGTTTGTTTTTTGGAGTTTTTTCTTCCTCTACCACTGATATAACTTGAATCCTTGTTTGTCTAGACTCCAAAAAGAAAACACGATTGGCCATAAAATTCAAGTTGTTTTTAACTTTTTTCATTCCAAATCACGCACAAAAACATGAAAACAACTCCAATTTGGATTGAAAAAAGTATTCTTTTTTTTAAAAATTCTCTCAATTTTCTTGGCCAAACTCCCTTATATATAAAATCTACTAGCAAAATCATGAATTCCTCCATACAAAAACACACACAAAAAACCTTTGTTTCATCAAAATAGAATTGAGGATACAAAATCTAACCGAAAAAAATAAAAAACTTGTTTTTCATTCCCGTTTGTTAACTCTAAACAGAATGAAAACTAAAAAAAGGTCCTCCCACCAACCAATTCACCGGAAAAAAAGATCAAAACTTCATCCACATTTTAAATTTGTTTAGTTTTTTCATTTTTTTCAAAAACAGAGCAACGTTCACCAGATAAACAAGTAATGCCAGTGAGTAAAAAAACTTACAGGAATCCATCAAATTGAACAATAGGTAAGAATCTGCAATTGAAATCGGAGGTAGATGAAGCAAATTAACAAATAAGGAAACGATTGTCAGCTTAACCCTCTAATGGTGGCTTTTGCTTCTTCAAATATTTTTGGCACTAAGTAACTGAAGAGTGTGAGTAGGATATGAGTTAATTCTTTTGTCTTTATGTGAGACTTTTTGAGAAAATGTCTAAAATGGTACTTAATTTACTAGTAATATTTTATTTTGGTCTTTTAAATATATTTTAGGAATAATTTCAATTATATATAATAAAGTAGTAATTAGTTTACAATAAATATAGACATATAATTAAAAAATCATTGAAAGTATACATTGACTATATATATAATATAGTTTGTGAAAAGTCATATAAAGTATATAATGAGTACTGGCTATTTAATGTAGCGTATCTATACATGATGATATACTCGAAAAACTAAGTATAGCTTAACTATATATGAAGTATGCATTGACTATACATGAAGTATACATTGATTATTCAATCTCGATCAGCTCGAAATCACCTTTAAATAGTATCAAAATTTAGATATGAAATTCTCTCGATATTTTGAGTCTTTGATATATAATTCACTAGAAATGATTCACATTTGTGGTACGTCAAATTTTAAAGAAAAATAGAAAACAACGAAGAAAAAGAAGAAGAACATGACACAAAAAGAAAAAGGAAAAATATGCGGAAGAAAAAGAAGGAGGAGTAGGATGGTAATGGGCGATGCGGGGCGGGGGGCGGCGTGGGTTGAGCTTAACTCGAAAAAATTTTAATTCACTCCGCCCGCATAATAACTTTTTTTTATTTTCAACCTACCCTACCCAGTTCCGCATAGACCCGCCCCGCATAATTTTTTTAATATTTTCTTTTTCTAGTTAAGTTTGATACTAAAAATAAAATTCATAAAAATAAATTCATTTTTTCATCAAGTTGTATTAATTTAATAGGATAGTGGCTTCAAATTTTATATTTTAGAGGTCAATTGGGAAACAGGTAAGAAATTACATTATTTTTATTGAACCATTTTCTTTTACTATCTTGAATATTTTAGTAGCTTTAATGTAATTATATTAATAAATAATGCTCTATCACTCTTAAAATATGTAAAAAGTCAAAATTAAGTTTGAACCCACAAGAAAATTACATATACCCGCAACCCGCTCCGCACTGCATTAATTTTTAAAAAACTCACTTCACCCGTCCCACATCCCACCCGCCTCGCATAATCTTAAACCTTCCCTGCCCTGCATAACTTTAAACTCGCCCCACCTTGCATCCGCCCCACCTCATTGCCATCCCTAAAGAGGAGGTAGAAAGAAGGAAAACAATTCATTAATGGAGAAATGGGAAGGAAGAAAAATAAGATTAGAAGCCATTATTGGCGAATTAGAAAGGCAGAACAAGAAGTTTTGGATAATTTTAGTAATTTTGATAATTTTGGTAATGGAAATAGTTGAATGGTCATTTCTTATATTTTTAAATATATTTTACTTGATCGAAATCATTCTTAATAGCAAAAGGTGTTCATTTCTGTTGTTTACTCTGAACTTAACAAATTTATCAAATAAAAAGGGAGAGACTATCTAATTACACAACATTCCTACCATGTTTATTAATGGAAAAACAACATAAATGGGTCATAAAACTCAAAATAATTACATGTTCATACCCCAATTCAAAGTAATTCAGGAAATATACATTCTCTAAAAAAAATAAATTTACAAACCATACCCCAGATTCATTAAGGCTGATGATTTTCGCTTAACTGATACTAAATCAATATCATATATTGTATTGGTATCATTAAGGCAGATAATTTCACTTAACTGATATTAAATCAGTATATATACACTATATTGGTAGCATTAAAGTTTCTTGTTCAGAAATTACTCAGTAGTCAATGATACATAAGAGTATATGTATATTGTTGTGGTATCATTAAGGTTTCTTGTTATGAAAGTATTCACATTTCAAGTAGATCCACGTACACACACACTTTTTTTCTACCAGATATACTAAATAGGGAAAGAGACGAGCAAAACATAAAGGAGGCGAGCGAGATTTGTCTATATATCTCAAATACATGTGACCACACTAGATACATGTATTTGGTGTGATTCACATGTCTCTAGGATACCGATACACGAGCGAGATAGAAAATGACGAGTGAGATATGATAGAGGCGAGGGAGGTGAGCGAAATTTATCTATGTATACTAGATACATGCAAATCCAGTTGAATATATTATATTTAGAATAAATTACACCTAAATTTGATTTCATATACCATGATATACATGTTTCTAGACGTATCTTGTCGCACCAAAATCTAATAGGATTCATAATATTGCAAACTAACATGAATCTAAGTAATTAGCTTCTAAACTAGTAGAATTTTTGTAAGATACCCAATAAAAATGTATTAAATTTAACTGTGGACCCCTCATGGTTAACAAAAACCACCATTACTATCTTCTTTATTATTTTTAAGGAAATAACTTCATGAAATATAACATCATTGTCTCTACTTTCTCTAACAAAATTTATAATTCTATCTTGCTTAAAACATAAATGGGTATTATTTATTAGGCCATTGGAAATATTTTAGAAAAGTGAACATAGCAAATTTTGTTGGACAAAGCAGAGAACATGTTGTTCTTTCTTTTGAGCTAACAAATAAGACAACAATGGTGAACTTTGTTATTCACGTAGGGTCCACAATAAAATTTAACATTATTAATTTTTTTGATAAATCTATTAGGTTAGTATACATCTGACTTTTGGAAATAATGATCACATTAATTGCATAAATAAGTTATGTGAATGAAGAAAAAATTTCTTGAAATTGTCCATCATTCATTCAATAATAGAAGGTTAGACCTTTATTTTACTTTAGTATTTATCATCCTAGATTTAGTTTGGTATACATTATGATCTAGTTCTAATGTTTTTCTTTTCTTTTTGTGGATAACTAGATGAAGTATGTATTGTCAACTTCAATTGTTGAAAAATCAAATTTTGTCCAATTGTGGCACAATTTTGTATTAATTGGACCACCAACATGAACTATTGACTAGTTTTGAGTTTTGCCTCTCTAATTAGCAAGCCCAATAATTTAAAAAAAAATCAACTTTATTTTGCAAATGAATATAAATAGTGTGAAATATATTATTTACTCCCTCTCTTTTTGATTTTTTGTTCTTTTTTGACTTATACAAAGTTTAAGAAAGTAAATGATATTTTTTTAATTTAAACATGACATGTAGAAAGTTCAAATTAAAGAGTTGTCAGAAATAATAATAAAAAAAGGACTCTTTTTGAAACGGTCTAAAAATAAAAGTAATACAAAAACAATTATTTTGGTTAATTCACTGATTTTGCTTCATTTCTCAGACTAATCAACTGGCATGACTTATGCAGTCATTTGATATCATGTTTAATTTGTTACTTTGGTGACGATTAAAAGCTAGAAATGACCCTTTTTTGTCAAAAGTTTAGGGATTAGTCTTTTATGGTGTTAATATATAGTTGGTAGGAAAAATGTTCAAATATGTAATCGAATTTTGAGAAAAGATTTATCTATGTCATCTATTAAATGTTTGGCTCATTTATGCCATTTTTGTTTGAGAAAAGACTCATCTATTCCATTATTTGTTAACTGAAATGACATAGATGAGTCAAACTCTTAACGGATATCATAAAATGAGTCTTTTTTCAAAGTTTGATGGCATATTTGATTCCTTTTCCTTTTAAAATGTTTTTATTTAATGATGTGACCGGATGATTATTGACCACGTGTAGAAATGATTTTGCAAAGTTGGAATTGTTTTTCGTTAACAAATAATGACATGTATGATGCTTTTCTCAAACAGAAATGACATAGATGAGCCAAACTTTTAACAAATGGTATAGACAACCCTTTTATCAAAGTTTGATGAAATATTTGAGTTTTTTTCTTATTTGATACTCCCGTTGTCCCTATTTACTTGTCAATTTTTAACTTGACACCTATTAACAAAATAATAATTGACATAGTGAGTTTACCATTTTTACCCCTATTAATTGATAGAATTTCAAATTAATTTACTCATTAAAAGAGGTTCTACTTTTTTGAAAAACAATAACACTCTAAATAAATTGAGGAAATAATAGGTAATTTATTTTATTATTTTCTCTTTCTTAAAACAATAATGGGTATTACTTATTAGGCAAGTGGAATAACAAAGTTCACCATTGTTGGAGAAAGCAGAGAAAATGGTGGTAGATTTTATGGTATTTTTTCTTTTGAGCTAACAAAGAAGACAGCGATGGTGAACTTTGTTAGCCACGTAGGGTCCACATTTAAATTTAAAATTATTTTATTTGATAAATCTATTAGGTTAGTATACATCTGATTTTTGGAAATAATGATCACATTAGTTGCATAAATTAATTATGTGACTGAAGAACAATATTCATGAAATTGTCCATCATTCATTCAATAATAGAAGATTAGACCTTTATTTTACTTTAGTATTTATCATCCTATATTTAGGTTGGTATATATTATGTTTTAGTTCTAATGTTTTTTTACCATTTTGTGGATAGCTAGATGAAGTATGTGTTGTTAGCTTCAATTGTTGAAAAATCAATTTGTGTCCAATTGTGGCACAATTGTTTTGTATTAATTAGACCACCAACATGAACTATTTGACTAGTTTTGAGTTTTGTCTCTCTCATTAGAAAGCCTAATAATTAAATTTTACACTTTTATTGTAATGACCTATTCCCGTCATTGTGAAAAAGCCAATGGAGAAAGAATTTGGGCCAAAAAACTTTTGGGTAATGACCTGGAAATTTCTAGCCTAGGCTAGACTTGGATGAAATCTGAGTTAGGGCAGGTCTAGGGAAATCTGGTAATAAACAGGGGGTTTAATTATGAATTTGATCACATGAGTGGATACCCAAGACGTTCAGGAGCCCGTATAGTTTTACGAAATCAAATTTAGGCGGGTAGAACTCCCGAAACTAATCTTAGCGTGAAGGGGTAGTTTTAGAACGTCAAGGTTTAAAGGTGTGTTGCGAAATGGGTGCTTGAAACTTAAATTCTGACTTTCTGTCTCCATACAAGCCGTCGGGGCAGGGTTAGTTCCGCCAGGGCGGGGCTGCTATGATGGGTTGGGTCCCGCTGTGGCAGGACAGTCGCAACATCAATCGGGAAAAAACCCCAAAAACATTATTTTCTACAAAACTTCGTTCTTGAGAGCTAAGGGACGACCCAGAGCAGTTTCTTGATAGTTTTCCATGACTTCTAGCGCTAAAGGTAAGATTATTACTCCCCTAATCCATTTTTTGATCTGTAGAACTTAGAAGCATGGGTGATTATCATTGGGGGAGGGTTTTGGCCTAAAGTTAACTGTGGGAAAAGCCCTAATTGAACATTAGGATCTTGAGTTTGGCCATGGATTGATAGTTTGATTATTTTCTGGGTAAATTAGGCCTTGTTTATTGATCCTTGCGTTAATTACTTATTTTTAAACCAAGAAGAAGTTGATAGAATTCGGAAAGGGAAGGCTCAAGTGTCGTATGAGCAAGTTTGGTTTCGAGGAAGGTGATGGTTTGATTTCCTATTTGTGTGATATAGGCCGATTAATTGCTCCATTGTATGTATACATGTACATGAATAGGGAAATGTGAATTCAATCAAATGAAAATGAGTATGTGTGAACGATTGTATGAAATGAACCTATTACTTGATTGTATGACTATGAGTACTGTTCATTATGGGTGTGATTCTAACTGTGGTTGTGCTGATTGGATCGGGTGTCACGTTCTGACACATACATTGGATTGGGTGTCACATTCTGACATATATATTAGATCGAGTGTCATGTTCTGACAGATACATTGAATTGGGTGTCACATTCCGACACACTAACAGTTTGGGTGAAGGTTCCATGAGAGAACCACTTGTGATGATTATGTTCCTGTTTTCAGTCATTGATAGAGGGAAATTGTATGTTGCTACTAAAATCATAATTGAACTGTGCATTCTCTTTATGTGTGTTTATTGTGTTGTAATTTTTTGCATGTATTTCACTTACTGGAATAGCCACGTGATCCTACCGATACACTATGATTGTGTACTGATACTACACTTGCTCATTCTTTATTGAGTACAGGGCATCTTCAGGCGGCTACTGATAGACCTCAGCTAGGGGATCTTTGATCGAGACTGGATTCGAGGGTGATCCTGTTCTTTCAGGCTGCCATGGATTCACTATTTGTTTAGTCCACTATTTTCAGACTCAAACTCTATAATTAGATTTATTCGTATGTTTGGTTTTGAAGTTGCACCCCTTTTCTCTTAGACTTGTTGATTAGTAGAGTTTTGGTATAATGACTTTTAGGTTATATGTGCTGAATTTCCGCAATAGTTATGTTAGTTGTTTTTGTTAAACTTTCAGCCTTTATGGGAACTACGTATATCATTAGTCATTTAAACCTACTTCTTTATCTTTAAATTACTGCTTAGTTTTCGTTAAGTTGCTTAGTCTCCCAACGGAGGGTTAGTGTGGGTGCCAATCAAGGCGATTTGGGTCGTGACAAAGTTGGTATTAGAGCCCTAGGTTCATTGATCTCATTGTACCAAAATGAGTCTAGTAGAGCCTTGTGAAACGGTACAGAGACATATGTACTTTTTTTTGAGAGGCTATAGAACTTTGGGAAATCTCTATGTCTTCTTCTCCTTTCGTGCTATGACTTAATTCCAATTAGTATCTAGCGATCCAAATTGGTATCTGATCTCTTTCACTCTTCTATCTGTATATGGTTAACACGCGATACAATGGCGTTAGGCCCATAGCCCTCATCAATGAACCAGTAGAGGAGTCCGCAACAAGAGGCCACGATCGAGGAAGGGGTAAAGGAAGAGAAACGGGCAGAGGCCGAGGAAGGGTAGCCCCCGCTAGGGGTGGAGCTCTAGTTGAGAGTGCTCCCAGAGAAGAGGCCCCTCCTGCACCCCACGAAGACGTGAAATAAAATGTGGAGATAGAAGATGAGGAGGATGTTGGACTAGAGGAGGATGCACAGGCTGAGACTATAGGTATTCCTCCCTTAGACCCAATGTTAGCTCAAAAGATCATGAATTTTCTGAAGGGATTGGTCGGCCTTGGAGTCCTTCCTAGAGAGCAAGCGGGTCAACCTACCGTCAATACCCCCACTGCCATTACTGTTCCCATGGTGGGTGATATACCCTGAGTTTACGGT
Source organism: Solanum microdontum (assembly GCA_036250385.1). NCBI lineage: Eukaryota > Viridiplantae > Streptophyta > Magnoliopsida > Solanales > Solanaceae > Solanum > Solanum microdontum. The sequence goes on from JAJONQ010050979.1 coordinate 11,393, forward strand.
ATTTCTAATACATATCATTTACAAGGTGTGTGTGTCTAGGGCCTTTTTATATTGGTTTTTATGTGTTTTTATCATGTTTTGCAGGAAAGGTGTTCAGGCGCGGAAGTATAGAGACAACTGAAAGAAATGCAGAAACAGGGCATTCACGGAGGT
>JAJONQ010050993.1:0-10955 GCA_036250385.1 Solanum microdontum
AATGTGATCTATGCCTAGAAGAGCTATGTTCTGCCTACGGGGATATATGGATGCCTAAGAGGGCTATGAGTTGCCTACGGGGCAATATTGATACCTACAAGGGCTATGAGTTGCCTACAGGGATATATTGACGCCTAAGAAAGCTATGTGTTTCCTACAGGGCCATGTTGTTGCCTAAGAGGGCTATGAGTTGTCTATAAGCTATGTTGATGCCTAAGAGAGCTATGTGCTGCCTACGGGGATATATTAATGCCTAAGAGGGCTATGTGACTGCCTACGGGGCTAGGGGACTACTGATAGGGGTATATAGACTGATTGGCTCCTTCCGGGCTTATGGGGCCCTGAGTAGGTGGTATTGTATGTTGTTTGTACCTGTCAAGCTTATGGTGGCTTGGTTAAGTTGTTGTTTTATTATTTTTGATAAGTTAAGATTTCGGAGTAGGTCGGTACATTTATCTTATCATTGATCTATTTATCAAATTATTCCAGTATATTAGGATACATGCTCATAGTCTATTGCCTTTCATACTCTGTACATTATTTCATACTGACACCCCATTACCTGGGGGTGCTGCATTCATGCATGCAGGTCTCGACAGATGACCCAGTAGACCTCCTTAACAGCAGGATTGACTTTTATCCGGTTGGTTAACCCCTTTCCTTCGGAGCTGCCAAAGTTTGGAGGTTTATTAGCTTTTGTTGTATATATTTTTATGTGTAGGCTGGGGCCCTATCCCGCCAATCTTTACTACTCTTAGATACTTGTAGACTAGTGTGTGGGGTGTGTAGCTACGTTATGGCCATGTTAGCCTAGTTTGTTGGTTTGCTGAAGCTTGTGAGTTGTTTGATGTATTGTCTTGATATATACATGTTTTTAGTTTTTGTATAGAGATCATGGTAGCCTCGACGGCCCAATCAGGACTTCTGTGCTAGTTGACTATTTCTTTATATAAATTCTTGGGAGTAGCTGTTTCGTTTATAGATCTATTGATAGGGGCCTTGCCGTCCGAGGGCTTAGTTTTAAGTCGAGATATACTTGTTTGTTTTCTTGATTGCATGTGGCTGCCATGCTCTAGTAGCAAATGGTTCAACAGGGTCGGTTCGGGCCTGAGTTTTGGCATTAGGAGCCAGTTGCGCCCCTTGAGTTTGGGGTGTGACTTCACACTACTCCGCTTTACTAGTCTTTATTGTTTACTCAAAACCTAAAAACTAAAGTAAGGGTTCGCAATTGTAGCTATTTGATTTTAGTTTTAGTTTTCGTCTGGTTGGACTATTGATTTTAGTTTTAGTTTGTAATTGTAGGTTGTAGCATTTGCAAGTTTGTAAAGGACTGTAATTTGATTAACATCAAAAATTCCATACTACGTTTTGGCGGTGACATGTAATTATAGCCTTCGTACTATATTTTCTCTTATTGATGCAATTTCTCATTATCTTTCTTGTTTCACTATATAAAAGCATTTAAAGAAGTGAGAAGTCATATAATATTTTACGGATATTTTCTTATTGGGTAAACCAAAAACCGAACCGATAATGATAAAAAAACCGATAAATCGATACGGTATTTGGTATTTAGAAACCACACACACATAAAAATTAAAATACTAATAAATATACTAGTATTAGTATAAACTACATATTTAGAATTAAAACTTTGACTACTCTATTTTGATTGAAATATATATAAATGTAATTGATTAACAAAAAGAGTTGTTCGTACTTTCTTTTATATTTTTACATGTGTAATGCGTTAGTATAATACAAATGAGACTCTTTTTTGAATTGTCAAAGTCATCAACAAAGAAAAATTAAAATTCTTAAAAGTTGAGATAAATTCAGAAGTACTTATTTATTAGTTTTAAATATAATACTCTATTATACGAGTATATATTAGTTAAAATTGAACAAACTATTGTTACCGATTTACCATACCAAAAAATATCAAAATTGAACTACAAAATACTGAACTATACCGAATTAAATTGGTATTGCAATGCTATAATAGTTTTAAAAAACGAATATCAAAATTTCAAATACCATACCATGCTCACCCCTACCACAAGTGCCTTGGGATCCATGTATAGCATCCAAGGAAGTTATAAATATGTCACGACCCAAACCGTCGTGATTGACACTCACACTAACCATCCGGTGGGAGAACCATTACTACAACCCAGCTAAACAATACTAACCAAAAGACATGCATTTAGAGATGTGGAAATGAGTTTAAATAATCAATTCAAAAGTTGAGTTCCCATAAACTCAGTAAGTTATCAAAAACAAACATAAACAAGCGGAACTTCAACCCCTAGAACTTGAAAGCCATTGCACCAAAACTTCTAACTAAACGGTCTAAGATAAGGGGATGCAACCCCAAAATAACTAAACATAAAGTAAGAGTTTGAAAGGTCTAAGTCGGAAGGAAAATGGACTAAGATCCTAGATGAATCCATGGTAGTCTGAAGGAACTGGCTCACCCTTGAACTCACAAGTCAGTGATCTCCTAACTGAGGTCTCTCAACAGTCGCCTGAAGATGCCCTGTACTCAACAAAGAAAGAGCAAGTGTAGTATCAGTACACAAACAACGGTGTATTGGTAGGATCACACGGCTAATCCAGTAAGTGAAACATACACAAGTAACCTCAACATAGTAACCCATAGATATATAGAAAGAATGACTATTTACCGGTTCATTCTCAATATATCAGTTTCACAATATCAATCTCAATTGTAACAACCAATGATGGTTCTCTCATAGAACCCACACTCAAACAGTTAGTATGTCAGAACGTGACACCCGATCCAATTATGTTTCAGAATGTGATACCCAATCCAATATGTGTCGAAACGTGACACATGATCCAATCAACCACAATCACAAACACAATCAACACCACAATGAATGATTTACACACTTGTATCATACAATCAGGTAGCAGGTTCATTGCATTCTACGAAATCACAATTAGTCTTTTCATCATTAGATTCATTTAATCTTTCTCTGTTAACATACAAACATGAATACAATGGAGTAGTTAGCAAGCAAATATAACACAGATGGAAAATCAAACCATCACCTACCTCGAAATCAAGCATGAACGCTCTTAAGGAACTTAAGCCTTTCCTTTTCGGAGTCTCTTAGTTTGTTTTTGATCTAAAACAAGTAATTAATGCAAAGGATCAATAATAGTGGCCTAGTTTACCCGGATTATATCCAAATACTAACTCTTGGCTAATCCCATGATCCTAAAACCCAGTTAGGGCTTTTTACACCATTAAATCCAAGCCAAAACCCTCCCCCAAGGATAAATAACAAGGATTTTTAGTTCTAAGAATCAATTTACGAATTCGGAGAGTAATTGACTTGCCTATAGCACGAGAATTAGTGAAAAATGAGAAGAAATAGCCCTAGGTCTCCCTTTTGCTCTCCAAGAACGAAATTTGCAAAAAAAAAAAACGTTTTGGGACTTTTCAGTTTTTACTCGCGATTGGCCGCCATAGCGGGCCAATTTCGCCATGGTGGAAATAATCCCATCGCGGAGGGTTGCACGGAGACAAAGACTCAGAATTTGTGTTCCAAGTCTCAATTGCACAACACACCCTCAAACCTGATGTTCTAAAACCACCCTTTCAGGCTAAGATCAATTAGGGGAGTTCTACCCGCCCGAATTCAATTCCGTAAATCTGTACAGGCTCGTTATCGTCTTGGCTATCCACTCAAATCATTAAATTCATTATCAAGTGCCCCATCCATTACCAGATTACCCTATACCTTACCTAACTCATATTTCGTCCAAGTCTGGCTTAGGCTGGAAATTTCCAAGTTACTAGTCAAAAGTTTTCTGGCCCAATTTCCTTCCCCATTGGCTTATTCATAATGACGAGAACAGGTCATTACGAAATCATCATCCGGAATTGAGTTGTCAAAAACTCAAATCTGACCTCGTTAAATCAAATATTGACTTTTGTCAAGCTTTCCTGAAAATCCAACTTTTAAAATTGAAAATCTTCTCTAATACACACCCGATCACTTTGAGAATCATGTCTCTCATCCCCGCGAATCATAAAACATATTCACTCTGTCCTTAATTACTTGTCCACTTATGAATTGACAGACCTATTAAGAAAATAATGATTGACATAGTGAGTTTACCATTTTACTTATATAATTATAAAGTAGATGAATTAAAAAGTTAAGAGTTTCAATAAATTCTACCTTTTTCAAAATAATTAATTAAGGGTATGACATGTAAAAAAATAATTGTCCTTTTGATTTATCAAAATGGACAAGTCAAAAAAGAAAAATTGGACAATTAATTAGGGACAAAGGGAGTGATAAAGCTAGTGAAAGAATAACAAAAAAAGCTGAAAATACAGACGACTACGACAATCATTACACAACCACTAAGTAATGTAATATTCTCTGTCCAACAATAGTTGTCCACTATTGACTTGACATACTCCTTAGAAAACAATAAATAAAAGGGGTAATATTAATATATTATCCTTTGACTTTATTAAATTTAAGTCTTTGAGATATGTGCTATATGATAAATAGTATTTAATAACAAAGGTAAAATAGACAAAAAAAAATAAATTATCTCTTGATTTTATAAATTGGACAAGTATTTGTAACGACTTGATCCCGTCGATAGGGAAAAGTCAATGGGGAAAGAATTGGGGTCAGAAAACTTTTTGGTAGTAACTTGGAATTTCCTAGCCTAGTCCAGAATTGGATGAAATTGGAGTCATTCGAGTCTAGGTAAATAGAGTAATGAATGAGAGATTTAATAATGGTTTTGATTATATAAGTAGATAGCCAAGACATTAAGGAACCCGTACGACTTTACAAAATTGAATTCGGGTGAGTAGAACTCCCGAAACTGATCTTAGCGTGAACGGGTATTTTCTGAGTGTCAGAGATGAAGGTGTGTTGTGAAATGGGGGTTTGAAATTCTTAAATTTGCTCATTGTTTCAGTGCAAGCCGCTAGGGTGGGATTTTCCCGCCAGGGCGGGAACGCTATGGCGAGACAGACGCGACTTAAGTCGGAAATAAACCCTAAAAATGTTTTATTCTGTAACATTCGATCTTAAGAGCAAAGGAACGACCCAAGGATATTTCTTAAAGGTTATCCACCTATTCTAGCACCAAAAGTAAGGTTTTTATTCCCCGAATTCATTTTTCGATTCGTAGAACATAGTTTCTTGGGTAATTATCATTAGGGGGAAGGTTTTGATCCGAAGTTAATGGTGGAAAAAGCCCTAATTAGGGTATTAGGATCTTGGGTTGGCCTAGGGTTGATAATGTTAATTATAATCCGGGTAATTAGGCCTCGTTTATTGATCCTTGCATTTATTGTATGTTTTTAGACCACGAACAAGTGGAAAGAATCCAGAAAAGGAAGATTCATGTGCCTAAAGGGATTCAAGCTTGGATTCGAGGTAGGTGATGGTTGTGATTTCATGTTGTGTTATGTATATTGGTAATTACTTCATTATAATGCATGTATGTATATGAATGTTGCATTATTGATCGCACTAATCGTAAATGAGAATGAATGGATGATTGCATGTCATGAATCAACACTTAATTGTATAATTATGAGAATGTACATTGTGATTGTGTTTGTGGCTTGTTGAATGGATCGGGTGTTACGTTCCAACACACTAATTTGGATCGGGTGTTAAGTACACTAACTTTGATCGGGTGCCACGTTCTGGCGCATATATGGGATCGGGTGTCAGGTCCGGCACATTAACTTGGATCGGGTACCACGTACCAGTACACTAACAGTTTGGGTATGAGTTTCATAAGAGGATCATTGAATTGTGTTGTGTATCTACTTGTGATGATTACATTCATACCTAATGGTGATTGAGGTTGAAAGACTATTTGTTACTCTAAAATGATAACCAATGTGTATTATTGAGAATGTGAAATGCTACATCTATCCTGAAAAAATTACTAATATTGTATATGTTCAGTATATGTCTATTTTATAATGTTGCAGTTACTTGCATGTGTTTCACTTATTAAGATAGTCACGTGATCCTACCAGTACACTGTGGTTGTGTACTGACTGCACTTGCTTGTTCTCTGTTGAGTACTGGGCATCTTCTGGCGGCTATTGATAGACCTCAGCTAAGAGATCAATGATCGAGACTAGATTTCAAGGGCGAGCCAGTTCTTTCAGGCTGCCACGAAATCCTTCATTTTTGTTTAGTCTATTCTCTTCGGACTTTGACTATTGTTAGATGTTTCTTATGCTTTGTTTTGGGTTATACCTATTCCCTTAGACTTCTTGCACTTTAGATGTTTTGGTAGAATGACTTTCAGGTTCTAAGGATTAAGACTTCTGCATTAGTTTGGTTAAGTTATTTGTTTAAACCTTTGGAGATTGTGTTATACGTTTGAATTTACAATTCATATTTTTCATTATAAGTTTATATTCGTGGTGTTACATTTTTATTAAGATATGAATTGGCAATGTGGGAAACGATCATTTGTATCCAGTATTGAGCATTTGATAGGACTTACACCTGGGTTGAGTCTAAAAAATTATTATTGTTGATTGTTAAGTACCTAAGAAAGGTTTTCATTTAAAAGTGTGGGTTTATAGTAAGGTAAATAGTCAGAGTGTTCATGATGGTTATTAGTATTGAGAGTGTGGACTTCAGTGGAATGATGTGAAGAGTATGTGGAGTCAACTCAATGGAAAGGACTGGTATTGACTCTTCAGAGGACAACCTTTAGTGTTATTCCGTAAAATTCTTACGTGACCATCTATTTCATTTTGTACACTGTGGTGAGTATGTTTCACTAGCTATGACCACGTGTGCTTTCACTTTTGTGGGTGGATCCCTAGTGGTGGATCGAGGGTACCAATCCTGCGATGTTCTCTTGGTTAAGTGGGATGATTGGGAAGACTTGGTTATTTCATATGACATATTTGGCATTGTCTTGATTTGTTAAAATATTTCAATGGTTCTACATGTAACACCTTGCTTATGAGAGTTCATAAAAGAGCTACGATGTGTAATTATGGTTGTCCGACAATCTTAATATTCATCTTGTCGTCGAAGTCTTGTAGCGATTATGTGTGGTTGAATGTGGGGATCATTGGGTCCAATTCTACTATTCTTAAGGGCAATCTACAATCACAATTGATAAATCTAGCATTCGATAGTGTGGTTAGAGGGTTTGTAGGCTTGGACATATCCCTCGATGAGTATCTGATATCTAAAGATCAATTTTTTACAACTTAAGCTTATGGAAATTTTTGTTGTGAGATGGAGATTTGGTAAGGACTATGATTATTTGGGTATTATGAGTGTATGTTGGTTGGTTCAAGTTCACTTATGATTGTAGCGAGTATTGATTTAGAATTTTATCATGCTTATGTGAGAAAGGATTCGTCCTGATGATTGTGTCAAGGTTCTTGATAACATGTTGCGGGAATAGGTACGATCAACTTTGGTGGTTGTTGGGAATAGAATTGTTGTTGGTTAAGTTTACATACAATAATATTTATTACTCGAGTATTGTGATGACTTCATTAAGGCAGTGTATGAGAGGATGTGTAAGTATTCAATTGGTTGGTTTGGGGACGAAGGTTACATCATAAAGTGAGACTCAGTTTTGTTAAACAAAGACCACTGGTATAAGGGAGAACCGGTTGCAATTCTTGATCGCGATGTCCGGAAACTAAGGACATGCGAAACAAGTATCCCTAGTAATTCGACGATTCAGATACTACTCTACCCTTACTTTAGCCAGCCTTTCCTAGTTGATCACTCGGGTAAATTGGTATCTATTGTAACGACCTGATACCATCGTTAGGGAAAAGCCAATGGGGAAAGAATTGGAGTCAGAAAACTTTTTGGTAGTAACTTGGAACTTCCTAACCTAGTCCAAAATTGGATGAAATTGGAGTCATGCGAGTCTAGGGAAATCTGGTAATGAATGAGAGATTTAATAATGGTTTTGATTATATGAGTAGATTGCTAAGACGTTAAGGAATCCATACGACTTTACGTAATTGAATTCGGGTGAGTAGAACTCCTGAAATTGATCTTAGGTGAACAGATATTTTCTGAGTGTCATGGGATGAAGGCGTATTGTGAAATGGGGGTTTGAAATTCTTAAATTTGCTCACTGTTTTCGTGCAAGCCGCTAGGGCGGGGACGTTGTAGCAGGGTGAGGACCGCTGTCGCGGGACTGACGCGACTTAAGTAAGAAAAATACCTCAAAAAGATTTTATTCTGCAACATTCGATCTTGAGAGCTAAGGAACGACCCATGGATATTTCTTGAAGGTTTTCCACCTATTCTAGCACTGAAGGTAAGGTTTTTATTCCCCGATTCTATTTTTCGATCCATAAAACATAGTTTCTTAGGTAATTATCATTAGGGGAAGGTTTTGATCTGAAGTTAATGGTGGAAAAAGCCCAAATTTGGGTATTGGGATCTTGGGTTAGCCTAGGGTTGATAATGTTGATTATAATGCGGGTAATTAGGCCTCGTTTATTGATCCTTGCGTTAATTGTATGTTTTTAGACCACGAACAAGCGGGAAGAATCCAGAAAGGAAAAACTCAAGTCCCTTAGAGGATTCAAGCTTGGATTCGAGGTAGGTGATGGTTGTGATTTCATGTTGTGTGATGTATGTTGGTAATTACTTCATTATAATGCATGTTGTGTGATGTATGTTGGTAATTACTTCATTATAATGCATGTATGTGAATGTAGCATTATTGATCACACTATTCGTAAATGAGTATGAATGGATAATTGTATGCCATGAATCAACACTTAATTGTATAATTATGAGAATGTACATTGTGATTATGATTGTGGCTTGTTGAATAGATCGGGTGATACGTTCCAACACACTAACTTGGATCGGGTGTTACGTTCCAACACACTAACTTGGATCGGGTGCCACGTTTTGGCGCATGTATGGGATCGGGTGTCACGTCCGACACACTAACTTGGATCGGGTACCACGTACCGGTACACTAACAGTTTGGGTATGGGTTTCATGAGAGGACCATTGAATTGGGTTCCGTGAAAGGACCATTGAATTGTGTTGTGTATCTACTTGTGATGATTACGTTCATATCTACTGGTGATTGAGGTTGAAAGATTGTTTGTTGCTCTAAAATGATAACAATATGTATTATTGAGAACATGAAATGCTACATTGATCCTGAAAAGATAACTAATATTGTATATATGTTCGGTATATGCCTGTTTTATAATGTTGTGGTTACTTGCATGTGTTTCACTTATTGGTATAGCCGCATGATGTACCAGTACACTGTGGTTGTGTACTGATACTGCACGTGCTCATTCTTTGTTGAGTACAGGGCATCTTCAGGCGGCTATTGATAGACCTCAGCTAGGAGATCAGTGGTCGAGACCGAATTTCAAGGGTGAGCCAGTTCTTTTAGGCTGCCACAAAATCCTTCATTTTTGTTTAGTCCATTCTCTTCGGAGTCAGACTATTGTTAGATGTTTCTTATGCTTAGTTTTGGGTTGTACCCATTCCCTTAGACTTGTTGCACTTTAGATGTTTTGGTACAATGACTTTCAGGTTCTAAGGATTAAGACTCCGCATTAGTTTGGTTAAGTTATTTGTTTAAACTTTTGGAGTTTATGGGAACTCTGTATTTCTTTTGGTCATTTAAACCTGCTTCTGTATTTCTTTTGGTCATTTAAACCTGCTTCTGTATCTTTAAATGCGTAGTATTTGGTTAAGTTTTTAGTTTGGGTTGTAGTAATGGTTCTCCCACCAGAGGGTTAGTGTGGGTGCCAATCACGACGGTCTGGGTCGTGACAGTATTGTTGGACAACTATTTTTAATATAGTCAGTGGCAGATTCAGGATTTTACGACAATGGGTGCTTAACTTTTTTGTTTTGACATAAATTTATTACCAATTACATAGCATGTAATTGTATACATGTAGAACTATTTGATTGCAATGGATTTTTTCTATAAGTTAAAAAAAAACAAGGTAATGAAAGCATTACAATTAGTATCACTGTTATGAAAGAAAACTAGTCACAAATAACAAATGTACCCATCGACTTGTATATTTTGGAATGGATATAATTAACAATGTCATTGCTAATATAACACTTGTGAATATTTAATGCTTTGTGTGGAAAATTAAATAACATTATAAATTTGGCGTCAATATTATTATAATATTCATTTGTGATATAATTCATAAACGAGAAAACTCACTCATAGGTATATTTTGCTTCTTTTATTTAAAAGTAATAATAATTTAGAACTATTCAAGCCTTCATGAGTGGTAATTTATTGGGTAAACTAAGCACCAATGAGGAGAAGAAGAAAAATAAGAAAAAGGCACCTTAGATGGAATCGATCCCTCATCTGCCCAAAACAAGAGCCGTAAGCGCCCAGCTATCAATCAATGCGCCATAACAGACTTAAAGTTATGAGTGCTCACTAGTATCTTATATCTGTTTTCTTAATATTCTTGTATACCTATGTAAACTTTACGTCGAGGTCAATGGGTGCTCAAGCACCCACAATGCTATGTGTAGGTCTGTTCCTGATTATATAGTGGACAACTATTATTAGACGAAGGGAGTAATAACATGTACATAATTACAATGTATTATTCATTATAAAATAAAACTTTCATTATTAATTTATTCATCGAATCAAAAGTTTTGCATTATCATGTGGCAAAGGGAGAGAATTAGGATCCCTTAAATTAATACTCTCGAGCACTGCAATAGGTAGTTGAACTAACTGTACCAAATGGTCGGCATCACCTATATCATTAAACTCCTAAACACCTCAAAATGTAAAATCCAAAGAATACTACTTGAGGTTGATGGGTAGACTTAAAAGAAAATGACATATTGTATGTGGTTAACTTAACTATAGATAAATAAAAATACACGTAATTTTTTTTT
>JAJONQ010051001.1:0-10513 GCA_036250385.1 Solanum microdontum
TTGAAGATGGCCTTCTCTTTTAAGCTTTTGAATTTTAGTTTGCCAAATCTTGAGTTTGTGTATTTTGAAAAGAGATTAAATAAAATCAACACAAACTCGTTGAGACCACCCTATTGGCTGAAGGCCTGCTTTTTAGAATAGTTGTGCACCTACGACATCAGAGGTGGCAGCTTTTCTGACAGCTGTCTTGTCACCTTTCATGTAAGCAATCTTGCAGGGACTAGGTCCCTTGCAATGTTCTTTGTGAGTTCTTGAAAGGCTTGCTGGCTGACTTCTTCCTTTGAATGAATGAATTTAATATGGTGTTTGTCATGTTGAAAATATCAACCATAAAGAGTTATTACCTGTTGGACAAACACCCTAGTCCATTCTGATTGGTTCAGTACGCTGGCGCCTCACCAACCACTGACAGGACAACTTTACAACTGTACCCCATTATGCATCTGATGGAGAGAACTCTGTCAGAGGTGGCAACTTTTCTGACAGCTGTCTTGTCACCTTTCATGTAAGCAATCTTGCAGGGACCAGGTCCCTTGCAATGTTCTTTGTGAGTTTTTGAAAGGCTTGCTGGCTGACTTCCTCCTTTGAATAAATGAATTTAATATGGTGTTTGTCATGTTGAAAATATCAACCATAAAGAGTTATTACCTGTTGAACAAACACCCTCGTCTATTCGGATTGGTTCAGTACGCTGGCGCCTCACCAACCACTGACAGGACAACTTTATAGCTGTACCCCATTATGCATCTGATGGAGAGAACTCTGTCAAAGGTGGTAGCTTTTCTGACAGTTGTCTTGTCACCTTTCATGTAAGCAATCTTGCAGGGACCAGGTCCCTTACAATGTTCTTTGTGAGTTCTTGAAAGGCTTGTTGGCTGGCTTCCTCCTTTGAATGAATGAATTTAATATGGTGTTTGTCATGTTGAGTATATCAACCATAAAGAGTTATTACCTGTTGGACAAACACCCTCGTCCATTTTGATTGGTTCAGTACGTTGGCGCCTCACCAACCACTGACATGAAATCTTTACAACTGTACCCTATTATGCATCTGATGGAGAGAACTCTGTCAGAGGTGGCAACTTTTTTGACAGCTGTCTTGTCACCTTTCATGTAAGCAATCTTGCAGGGACCAGGTCCCTTGCAATGTTCTTTGTGAGTTGTTGAAAGGCTTGCTGGCTGACTTCCTCCTTTGAATGAATGAATTTAATATGGTGTTTGTCATGTTGAAAATATCAACCATAAAGAGTTATTACCTGTTGGACAAACACCCTCATCTAATCTGATTAGTTCAGTACGCTGGCGCCTCACCAACCACTGACTAGACAGCTTTACAGTTGTACCCCATTATGCATCTGATGGAGAGAACTCTGTCGGGGACCAGGCCCCTGCATTTGTGAGCCACTAAAACAAACAGTCTCATCCGCTCTTTCTATTGGTGCAGTACACAACACTTTACACTTGCCACCTGACGTGACAATTTTACAGTTGTACCCCATTTGATTCTGGATGAGAGCACTCTGCCAGGGACCAGGTCCCTGCATTTGTGAGGATCATCAAAACACCTAGAATATAACATTTCCCCCCTTTTTGATGATGACCCGCAAATATTCCTCACACTGAGTTTATTCATTAATTTCACTGTCAGCAATACCAATAAGAAGGATCTGGTTCCTTGTTGGATCCCTAAGTTTGTTAAATCATCAAAACTTAATATCATCTCCAAACTATCATTTCCCCCTTTCCCCCCCTTTTTGATGATAACAAACTTATTCACTAGTTCCCCCTATGAATAAGAATTCTTTGGGTAACTGGAGTTTCATCATCCCCGAAGTTTGTCAAATCATCAAAACATCAAAATGGCATTTCCCCCCTTTTTGATGATGACAAACTTGTTTAACTTCTTCCCCCTATCAATATGACCATGTCCTCTTCAAGTAGCTAGCATTGATTCCTTCTATCGGCATGACCCATGTCTTCTTCAAATAGTTAACATCATTGATCTCATACCTTAACAATTTTCCCCCTTTTGACATTATAAAAAATGGTTAAAATAGTAAACCAAGTTGACAGAAATGCAATTCAAGCAAATTCATGGCCACTTGGGCAACACTCAGCATGAGTAAAATATGCATAATGTAATGAGACAAGCAAGTAGAAGCAAGACATTTTTCATTCATAAATAAAAGATCAGCCATCAAAGAATTGCAAATATGATTACGAATAAAAATCGGAACAATTCCCACTCAGGTTCGATATAAAAAGAGGAATAAGGACTGACTTAGGAAGTTAGGAAGAGAAGGGATGATTTAGAGGGAAGTGATTGAAAAAATATAATTAGTAGAGCATATCCCTTAGCATGGTATTATCAGAAGCCTCTTTTAAAACTCACATTCTTTGCTGCCCAGCCTTAATGTTGAACATTCAGGGTTGCCAATTTTTTTTTGTTTTTTTTTTAATCTAGTCCCTCTGATTGTGTTGTTTCAAAAGCTAAGCCTTAAGGCAAACCATTTAAGTATCCCTGTTAGCAATAACAACTATCATAACTTCCAACGCAAGCTTGAGTTTCTCATGATAGAAAGATTGATGAAATCAAACTTACTCAAGGCCTCCGAGATAAATAGATCAATAATTGAGGAACCAAAATTTTTATTTCACTTTTTCTTTTTCTTTTTTGACACTCTCCTATTCAGAATACTTTGAGTTCTCAGAACATCAACCTTTTTCCTTTGTGAACATCATCTTTCTCACCATCTCCTTTTTTCTTGTAGGGCCTGGTCCCTCTTCACACTTAAAAACATCTTCATCAGAAAATTCTCCAGTAGGAGAAGAGGGTTTACACATTTGAAATGTTTTTTGAGAAAGTAGAAACGAAGATTTTGAAAGTTTATAATTTTGGAAGGGGATTTGAAAAGAAATATGGAGTATAAAGAAAATGAAATGGTGTATTATGTGGAACAAAATGTCATTTTGGTATTCAAAAAATGGGACAACGGTCAGATACCTAAATGACAGACATGTGGCAATTGCAACAGTTCACATGCATAATTCAAACTGCAATGTTAAGAGTGCTAACCTTCGAGAACGGACCGGGTCCCTCTCTTAGTTTGAATGTGATTGCCTAGATCTGTCCTGACCTCCCTTTTCCTTCAACCCTTTTTCCGTGTGTGTATACCTACAAAAGGTATGAGACTGAACTTACTAAAACATACATAATAGAAAAACAAGGATACCTGCTCCCTTTGCATAGTCATGGGAGAATTGATTGCTTCAGGCATAATCCATTCAAAAATATTTCAGCATTCCAAACTTCAGTTTGATTATCTTGGCCAGGTCTTCTAATAGCTTTAAGCTGTTGCTTGATCCACAAGATTGATCCCATCAAGTTGCACTTGCTACATTTTCTGCCTCAGTTGATGAAAGAGCAACTGAATCTTGCCTTTTAGTTCCCCATGAGTGAGAGATCAGCCTATAACATAAGCCACTCCTGAGGTACTCTTTCCATCAACTTGATACCCAGCATAATCAGCATCACCATGTACTCCAAATCAAAAAGTCTCCTGATGGACAGAATAGGACCGGGTCCCTTGTCTTCTTCAAATGTGTCAAGATTTTCTCAATAGCCTTCAAATGTGATTCCTTTGTACAAAAATGGAATCTCTGAACTAGGCTCATCAGCATCCATCTTTAAGTAAGTGCCCATGCGAGTATGAATTATCTAGGCATCCATAGCATGAAACTTTTTCAGCAGCTTCTCTGAACTGGTACCAGGTCCCTGTCTTTGATCAGACATCAATTACCTTGAACGCTGTGCTATCTTCTTCTCTGTAGCTAAGTTTCTATGAGAGTATACAATTGGTCCTTGCTTAGGGCTTCAGTGAAGATGTCAGCCACTTGATCTTCTATTTTGCAAAACTTCATTTGAGCATCTCATTGATGTACTTTTCTGGACAACCGAGGGTACCTTTAGAGGTTTGCTGAATCTGTAGCTCTAAGAAGAAATCTCCCATTGTGCTCATTTAGAACTCACTACCCATGATTGCGGCAAACTCTTCACATAACAATTCAAAAGGTTGCTCTAAAGATGACATCATCGATATACACTTGAATGATCAGCAATTCCTTTCTTTGTAATTTCAAAAAGAGGGTTTTGACAATTTTACCTCTTTTGGAGCCATTTTTGAAAAGGTACTTGGACAACCTATCAGCTTGTTAGGGAACCGAGTGTCATACTTTGTGTCACGCCCCGAGCCTACACCTTGGGCGGGACTAGCACCCGGAGACCATTTCTAGCCCCAAGAGAACCCTTGGCCTGGATTTCTTAACTCAGCGGAAACCTAACTCAACAGAATAACTCAATCCAAATGCAAGGTTACAAAACAACTTGACTTATAAAATCTGGCCACAAAGGCAACTCGAATCTCAAAATAGAATATTTACATATATATACATAGATGAAAGACTCAAAACTAACTGACTAACTATCTATGAAGCCTCTAAAATAATGAGATGGATGTTGGGACAGACCTCGCAACACCTTAACAAAACAAAACTAAGAATACAAAATACTTGAGTCCTCCGAAATGCAAGGAGACTCACCACTGACTCTAAAGTGCTCAGCTAGATCAACGACATGCATGATGCTGATCCGGGGTACATGTATCTGCATCGTCATAAGATGCAGGCCAACTGGCATCAGTACATTGAATGTACGAGTATGCAAGATGGAAAGCTAAACCGCAACTTAAGCTTGAAAAGAGTACAAGAGAACACTTACCTTGGCTCTGTTCGACTTATGAATAACTGAACTCGATATATAAAGCAATAAGACACATGCAATATATAAAGCTTGCAAAATAGTCTAAACAGCTTAGCTCATTAATGATAAAACAATAACAAACTCAACTTTACATTATATAAAAGTAATATAACTTTAGTGGGAGATTCTTTAACCGACAACCACCACTATGAGCCCTAGTGGTGGTACAACGTTTTACCTCACGTTGCCCAAGGACCATCCTATACCTGGCCGTGATATAGTAGGCTATCTTTACTAAGTGGATCCACTAGCTTAACTTTTGTGATCATCTAAAAAGTATGACCCGAGAAAATCCCATGTTGGCCGCATGGTTCTTACGGAGAGTTGAGTTAATATGAACTCGTGTCCCCAACTCGGTGCTCAAGTCCACTCCCAAAAATATACTTTTGCTCATAAGTGTTTTAAACACACCTTTCTTTAGTTTGAGATAATTGCTCAAAATCTAGCCCAAAGGCTCTCTTGGAATCGATGTTCCTTTCTTACTCAAATGTAAAAACATTTAGAAACTTCTTTGGGAAATACATAATTCCCTAATAACTTTTGAGAAATGGACTCGATTTTATGCTCTTGACTTAACTTGAAACTTGAGACTCTTTACTTGACTTGAACTCTATACTCTTTACTCGACTTGAAACTTGAACCTTAAAACGAAGGTAAAACGTTTAATAACGACTCTTGAAAAGCTTTAGAGACTTGCTTGAACTTACTTCTTAACTTTGCTTGACTTGACTCTAACTTCACCTTAACTTGATACTAACTCGCCTTGAATTGGATTATGGATTCAAGGTGTGTGATCACACATTTTTGGATGAGTTCTTCACGTTTAGAAGTACCTTGGAGTGTTGGAAACAACTAGGAAACATAGGTACAATACCAAGGAACATGCATGAGAAAGTATGAAAAGGATGAGGGAACTTGGCGTCCTTGGAGCTCTGCAAGGCGCGGAGCGCCAGCCCTTGAAGCTCAGAAGGGACCTGCTGGCGCTCTGCTATGCGCGGTGCCCCAAGGGAGAAAGCTCAGAAGCTCTTTTGGGGGGCGCTGGCAGGCGCGACGCGCCACCCCTCTCCCCAGAAAACTCGACTTTTCTCCCTTTCTTTTCAACTCTAAACCACCCTACCTTTAAGGGTTTCAACTCCAAACACTAAGGATCATAAAAATACCTCAACATACAATAGATTCAACCCAAACACACAATCAAATCGTGTACTAAACCAACAAGAACTTCCAACAACACAACCAACAACTTCAACAACACAAACCAACAATTTCAACACCCCAACTAAGCTTTTCTCGAAAATAAAACGAGTTGGGCGTGTGGGGGAAAGGATCAAACCAACACTAAGAACTCACATACCTAGTAGGGATCACCCCCGACGATATCCACGACAATCCTTGACGAAAATCCTTGCTTAATCTTCTCTTTCTCCTCTTCTTCTCCTCTTCACTCTCAAGCCCTAGCTCTTACTCTTTAAAATGGGACCAAATGATCCAAAAATCAGCCTAACACAACAATATAACCCCAAAAGAAATAGCTAGGGAAAAGACCAAAATGCCCTTAAAATTTTCGGACGGATTCCCTGCCAACTGCCCAACTTTCAAATGACATAACTCGCTCATACGAACTCGGAATCGAGAAAACTTGGTGGCGTTGGAAAGATCATTCCACAAGCTTCGCAATCATAATTGGAACTACTCCTAACTCATCCTGAGCTAGGATTTGTGACTGCTCAAAGTTGGCCAAAACTCACAAATTCCCCACACTTAACCAAATTTCCAGATTTTGAATTTTTTTCCAAAAATGGGGGAAGGGTGTTTTTACTGAAACGATACCTGGAACCAGATCCTTTCTTCTTTTCAGATTCAAGAAACCTTGTTGGTTTTCTTTGGTCTTTCTCATGGATTCACAATTTCTCTTCAGGTGACCATTTCTCCCACAATGAGTACATAACAGATTATCAGATACTGATACATACTTTCTATTAGGGTTGTAAGGAGGTTCTATCTTTCTGCATCCTAAACCCTTACCACTGTTGAATTTCTGATTTGCCAAGTTAGAAAGAATATTTGAAGAATTAGTCCATTTCAAAGATTGATTTAGCTCTTCTTTAACTTGACTTAAGTCCCTTACTAGCTGTGAGTTTCTTTCAAGGACGACAACTAGTTTGGACTCAGAAATTTTTAGGCTCTTCTCTATATCAAGCTCAAAGCTACTAAGTTTTCTTTTTCCATTCTCAGAGGTTTCTGGTTCTTCCTTATGTTGACAACCCTCACTTCCATAATACTCAATCTAACATTCATTTCGGACATCTGAGATATAATGGCTAATTTTTCATCTTGACAAAGATCCAAATTTTCACTTAAGACCATTTTTTCATTCGTTAATTCATCAACAGAGTCGATTAGTACAATGACAAGTTTTCTCAAACTTTTAATGGATAGGGTTCCTATGTCACCCTTAAGGTCAAGAAGTGTTACCTTGTCCTTATCGTCTTCATCGTCAGTCTTTGCCATCAATGAGAATATGGAGTTGAATATGTCCTCATCATCCTTGACTGCCATCATAGAGAGTTCTCCCTCTTCAGAATCACTAGAGGCGTTTCCCCATACTGCAAACGCTTTCTTCACCACATGATCAACATTAGCCTTTCTCTTAGCATGGTCAGGGACCTGGTCCCATCATCTTTCTTTGAAGTCTTGAAATTCATGCTTATGACTCTAACAGTCTCTCATAAAGTTGCCTGGCTTTCCACACTTATGACAGAGGTCGTTTCCATTTTCTGTTCTGTTATAGTTTCCTTCTTCTTGAAACCTTCCATGTTTTTTGACTATTTTTTGAAACCTTTCAATCAAATAACTCATATCTTCTTCGTCTTCAGAAGCATCATTTAAAGATACCTTTAATGCTACTGACTTATCCTCTTTTCTGTCTGTTTTATCATAGTCTCTTCTACACTTGGGAAACTCCTGAGTTAGATCTCTTTCCTTCACATTCTTGGTAGGAATGTAAGGACCATCAAGAACCAAGTCCCACAGCTCGTTGTCTTTCGCCATGATATAATTGTGAATTCTTGTCTTCCACCACCGGTAGTACTTGCCATTGAAACGGGGAAGACATGTGGTAGATTTACCTTCTTCTAGACTTGGTGAGGCCATCATTCCTTCAGGATCTATTCTCTTGGTGTTAACCACATAGAGAATCCAACGCTCTGATAACAATTGTTGGAATGTATGCGTCCACTTATCAGTCAAGGACCAGGTCCCTTGACTCAACAAGAACAATAGCTAAAATATGTGCAGAAAGTAAACAACTGGAAGTAAGATCTGCACAAGTATTTTACATGGAAATCTCCTTGCTCAAGGGAGTAAAACCACGACCTGTCACACAGGACTTTTCAAACTGTTTTCACTAATCTTCTCAAAGCAAAAGTAAAACACAGTTTACAACCACACAAAGAGATTAACCTCCTAATCTCCACACTAAGTAATATCACCTATTACTTAACTGAGCCTAAGCAGATACAACACTGCCCACTATACTAATTCTCACTGATTAATATAGACTTTTGACCGTAAGACACAAAGTAACTCCTAACTATGTTCTTACAAGACTCAAACAAAGTTTGAAACGTTTCTAACAAACAATGAAACAAATCCTACAAGGTAAGTTCAATACAAACATTCAAGAACAGCAGCAGGTACGGAAAGCACTTCTTTTGTTCATTAGGTCCTTGCTGTATGTGTTCTTGTGCTTGAGTTCTTCTTTGAAGATGACCTTCTC
This sequence comes from Solanum microdontum, assembly GCA_036250385.1. Taxonomy (NCBI): domain Eukaryota; kingdom Viridiplantae; phylum Streptophyta; class Magnoliopsida; order Solanales; family Solanaceae; genus Solanum; species Solanum microdontum. The sequence continues at coordinate 8,598 of JAJONQ010051001.1, forward strand.
TTTTAAGCTTTTGAGTTTTAGTTTGCCAAATCTTGAGTTTATGTATTTTTTAAAGAGATTATATAAAATCAACACAAAATCGTTGAGACCACCCTATTGGCTGAAGGCCTGCTATTTAGAAAAGTTGTGCACCTACCACATCAAAGGTGGCAGCTTTTCTGACAGTTGTCTTGTCACCTTTCATGTAAGCAATCTTGTAGGGACTAGGTCCCTTGCAATGTTCTTTGTGAGTTCTTGAAAGGCTTGCTGGTTGACTTCCTCCTTTGAATGAATGAATTTAATATGGTGTTTGTCATGTTGAAAATATCAATCATAAAGAGTTATTACCTATTGGACAAACACCCTCGTCCATTCTGATTGGTTCAGGACACTGGCGCCTCACCAACCACTGATAGGACAGCTTTACAGTTGTACCCATTATGCATCTGATGTAGAGAACTCTGTCGGGGACCAGGTCCTTGCATTTGTGAGCCACTTAAACAAACAGTTCATCCGCTCTTTCTATTGGTGCAGTACACTGCACTTTACACCTACCACCTGACGTGACAACTTTATAGTTGTACCACATTTGAATCTGGACGAGAGCACTTTGCCAGGGACCAGGCCCCTGCATTTGTGAGGATCATCAAAACACCTAGAATATAGCATTTCCCCCCTTTTTGATGATGACACACAAATATTCATCACACTGAATTTATTCATTCATTTCACTGTCAGCAGTCCAAATAACAAGGATCTGGTTCTTTGTTGGATCCCTAAATTTGTTAAATTATCAAAACTTAATATCAGCTCCAAACTATGAACTATCTATAACTTAACCACACACAACAGTACACCACATAAATTTCCTCCAAACAGATGCATAATTTATTTTTAAAAGATTTAAATGGAATGGCTCCTAATTTACGAACCTTCTAATTACATCTAACTCCTACTAATTTTGTCATAATTATCCAAAGATTGACCCATGAATAACCATTAATGTATCCCCTAAATTTACCACGTTGCATCAGCAAGAGTTTCAAATTGAATTCCCTGTTTTATTTTATTTTATATTTTTCAACCCAACTTCTATCATAGACCTAAATGACCTACCAAATCAAAAATAGTCACGCGTGCAGCCATATCAATTGAAATGGTTCAATTCCATTCCACACCTAAAATATAACACCCACTTTTCTATGAGAATAAATAATGCACAGTTATATTCATATACATAATAATTTATTACGTACTCAATAAAATAGAGTTTTTGGAAGCCCTCACCTGAATATGTTGTTGCTCCAGGTAGTTTCTCATCTATTCTCTTCTCTTTTTTCTTTTTCTTTTTTCGTTAAAAATAATTATAGACCTAAAGAGCTGAATTTTACTATTTTATTTTGGAAAATTACCTAACTACACATCTTTTTTATCCTATTTTCTATTATTCCCTATCATTTTAAAAATTACAAAAATCCCTCTTTTTTCCTCAAATTCTCTCCTTTCCAGATACATAACTTTCAATCTTCCAACTCCACTATTTTCTCCCTTTTTTCATGCTTATAATCACTCCACTATATCACCCGTTCATCACTCGTTTATTTTAAATTTTAAATATTTTCTCTCTCCAGTTAATAATTTAAAGTTTATCAAGAGGTAGTTCTTCATTTATTTTTATTTTTCCAGTTCTTTTTTTTCAAAGAAAACACGAACAATAAGCGCAATTTATTGACTATGTATCATATGTTTGTTGTATAAGTGCAGTACTATTTTATAACTAAATCATTGTTTATCATATTCATATTTTTTTTGTATATGATGCATAACTACATCAAATTATATGAGCATGATACATAAATACTAATTTATACTACATAGATCGATCTCAAACCAAACAAATTATGGGCAACAATTACATGTTTAATGTATCCCGTAAC
>JAJONQ010051067.1:0-12953 GCA_036250385.1 Solanum microdontum
CATTTTGACTCATAACTCATAAGTTAAATATACCTAAAATACTACTATAATGTTTTTCATCCCTGGGTAAAAGGACAAAGGACAAAAATATACCAATCAAAATATCAAATACTCTCCAATTCACACGTCATAGTTTGACTGAACATGATTTTTAAGTAAAAAAAAAAGACTTTTAAAAAGATTTCTACAACAATAAAAACATGTTATTAAAAATAAATAAATAAAAAGTTAGGGGTTATTTGGTACGCAGACTAAATTATCCCAAAAATATAATCTTTGAATCTCACCTCACATGTTGGGATAAGATGGGATATTCAAGATTGGCGATCCCATGATAAACTTAAAACGTCAACCAAACACATGTTTATCCCGCATACTAAAATCACTTTATAGTTAAATTATTTTCAAATATAAGAATACATAATTCTTTTCGGAACCAACTAATAAGAAATAATATCACATAAGACAAAAATAATATTGTGAATACCGATGACATCACAAGTGGATCGAGGCGAAACAATGCCTGTATTCGGGCGAACACAGTACTTTTTCGGATTCGTCGTTTTAACCTGAAAAACAGAATATCACAATTTATTTTTAAAAAAATGGAAACAAAAATTCAAAAATCATAAAGACAAAACTAGGAACGAAAAATGCACCTTGAATGCGACATGATTTTCAGTTTTATTTGATAATTGAAGGGAACAAGATATCTGTTTCTTCAGCTCAACTGTAAAAAAAAAAAAAAAAAAAAAAATTGTAAAAAAAAATGGGGAAAACAGAAAGGATGAAAAAGGATAAAAAAATTACATGCGAATTTGAGCTCAAGAGGATCGACGGTGAGAAGCTCTGTTTCTGCACTGCTCATTTCTCTTTTTCTCTTTTTATTCTTTTCTTGAGAAAGTGAATCAGTAAAAATGTTAAAAAAAATTGGATTTGCTTTTGTTCTTCTTTTACTGATTATTACAATATAATTTCGGGGTGATCCGTATAACTCTGAGGGGTCGTTCGGTGTGAAGGATAATATCAAATAGTCATGAGATTAAATTATAGTATCATTTAATTTGTTGTTTGGTTGGCACATACGGGATAACTTATTCCGGGATTAATAATTAGTACCGGAATAAGTTATCCCTCTCCTTGGATGGTATAGTAATCCCGGGATAAAATAAGTAAATGACAAAAATGTCTCCTTCAATCCTTTTGTTACATCACTTTTTACATTCATGAAGGGTATTGTTGTTAACAAATAAATTGTTCTTAAAATTTATTATTTTGAATACAACAAACTAAATACTCAATAAAAAATAGTCTCATAATAATTTATCCCATCATAATTAATCCATCATAACTTGAATTCAAATCAAACTACCCCAGTCTTCTCTTTCTATCTCTAAAATGCCAAATTATAAGCACGATTTATTGAAGCTAATGTATTTTATTAATAAAAGTTATCAAATTTAAAAGTACCTAAAATAACATATATATAAAAAAAATTGAATTTCAATTGAAAATATTTAATAAAAATACTTTATTATGTGCGTAAGTGTTCGATCAAAATATGATTTAATTTCAGGTATTTAAGTGAAATTTAAATTTGTATCTAATCATATAACCTCAGGTAAATTGAGGTTGTGTCAAATGTGTAATGCAGCACCCATTATAGAAGTCATTTTTTCTGGATTCCTTTTTATTATTTTGAAAAATTATTTATATTTCTATTAACTAATAATTTGGTAGTTTAAATCTTTTATGCACTGAATAGGGTCGTGCAGTCTTGGTGATAAATTCACTTTCATTTGTCAATTTTATTTGGCATACGACAATTATATAATACGGTTAGTTATAATCAAAACTCTAAATAAATGTTATTAATGCTTTAACGATTCTGAATACAAAAATATTGACATAATTATCGCTAAATATTTTTGTTGCAATAAATATTACCGTCAAAAAAACTTGGCCAGATTAGGCCTCACAAGATTGGTGAGCAGTAATTGTATTTTCATGAATGTAGTTTTCTATTTTGGTGCTTAGAAGTCGCAAAAAAGAATTCAAGCTTTTAAACATTCTTTGTGAGTTTGTGTATGTTAATCCACCGATAAACATGATGTTTGAGTCAGTTTGACCAATTCTACGGAATACCTATCAACTCCCACCACCAAGTACCACGTACGCTATGACAAATGAGAAAAATCACCAAGTCTTTTTGTCTCTATTGGAATTTGATCCAGAGACCTCATGATTCTCAACCCACTTCACTGACCACTAAACCCACACCCCGGGTGCAAGAGGACAGAAGTTGTGCAGATGCGCATTTTTTCATGCCAAGTGGAGACTATTATTTTGACAACAATTCAGATACAAAGCATGAAAGAAAACAAATGAGGACTTCAGGAAATTCTCACATCTAATATTGAATTTTCAATCAAGAAATAAGATGGAATAATCAGTTTCCATAACATGATCAATAAAAAGGTTAATGACGGAAAATCCAGATTTTACACAGTATATATGAATAACAATTAGCAGATTACTTACACTTTTGCCATTTTTTTTAAAATTAGAAAACTCAAATTCACAGACAATTACATTGATGAGGGATGAATAATTTGTGGCTTTATTCTCTCCAATAGCTTTTCAACTTCAATAAATCCACCAAGTGGCCCCAATGATAAGTATTTCATATACCTCCAGCTGTTCAATGTCTAAAATTAGAAAAGGGAATATACAACACTTCCAAGAAATTCAAAGCTTTCAAAAACGTAATATTCTAGAGTATCAAGAGAAAAGATTACCTTGGAGTATAAGGAAGTGCGAAGCAGTGGAGGTGGAGGTGATCAACACTGTTGAATGGAGGCTGATGGAAACCAAATCTAAGAACATGGAAAAATAGTTGTGAAAAGGATTCCTACTCCCCAAGTGTACGTTTTTATGTTAAGAATCCTAAAATATAAAGTAACACTAAGATTCTTAAAATTTCGAAATGTGTGAGAATATTTCAAAATATGCAGGAGTATTGGTTATGACTCGTAAACTAGAGAAATTAACTACATCATTGCAGCTGTCTTCACTAGTTGTAGCCTCGAATCAGTACTTATGCCTAGCGGCTAAGATTGTAAAAAGTATTCCTTCATTGGCCCTTAATTCAATACAAGTGCCAGAAAATAAAGCAGAAAGCTAGAATTGCAAAACAAGTTCGCTAAATTATTGGATTAACATTGTTTTAGATCCCTGCATTTATTCTGCAAAGTGATTAAAAAGAAAATTCAGGAGTATTAGGTGTTGGTTATGTTACTACATACTGCAAATTATAGAATGTGGTAGAGCTAATGAAGATGCAAGTCCTTCTTTCTGTATATGTGTTTAAAAGACAATACCTGTATTGCTTTGACTGAGGTGCATCCCTATGTAGCAGACTCTTCCCCACATCTAACATGTGACTCACTATAAGAAAAGAAGCTGCAAGTTAGATGTGTGAATACAGAGAAATAAGGCAGTATCGGGATTCCAAAAGAAAATGAGGTGGTAAGAATGCATCCAATAAGTATACTTTACCCAAGGAGAAGTCGTCTGAGCTTCGCTGAAGGTTTTTCACAGTTGGAATGTGCTGTTTTGGAATTACCAAGTAATGCCTGTCAAGATTTTGAGTATTAAAAGGAGTTCATTACAAAGGATTTTGCAATTCACATTCTATGCCAGCAACGGAAGTAAAATTAGATGACACATATCTCATATCAAAGTACCGTGTTAGATAAGACATAATACTACGTTGCCTAGAAATAAATATACCGACTGAAAGTATTAAAAAATTATGGAGAACAAATAAGATTATACAAAACTATCCACATATTGTTTTTCTTTCTCATGATTAAAAATATTTGATTGAGTCATTGACCAAAAATAACGATCCAAACAGAAGGCCAGCATTATGACCATTACAGATAAGTACAAGATTCATAGTCCTCCCTCCATTTATAGTGACTTAGGGTGAGTTCGGTATGAAGGAAAATGTTTTCTTGAAAAATAAGTGGGTTTCTTCCTTATTTTCCTGTGTTCCGTAGGTAAGCATATCCTAAAAGCAATTGTATATAATTTAGACAAATACTATGAAAAGTGGACGTGGGGAGGTAGGGCTGTGAGATGGTGAGGATGAGGACTAGGGAGGTTAGGGTGAAGATGAGGTGTGTTGGAGGGTGGGGAGGACCCGATCAAAATATCGAATGTCACCAGTAGAGCTTGTTTTCCCTAATCATACTAGAGAGGTCATTTTCCTCATTTTTAAGGAGCTTGTTTATGTTTTTCAAAATATTTGACCAACCGAACATGGGAAATTGGAAATCATTTTCTTCATACTAAACACACCCTTAGACCTCCCTCCATTTCTAATGACTTAGCTTGGCATAAAAGATCCATAAGTCATCCCTCCCGTTCTAATGACTTAGTTTGACTTGATTCAAGTACCAAGGAAAGTAAAAGTTTACTACAAAAGAATCATTCTATCAACTTGAGATAAGTAAGTTGAGCCTACTAAAGTGAACTCCCGTACAGCTAAATGATGTATCTAATCATTTGTTTTCAAAGGGTGAAGCTAAAAGTGGCAAAGGCTTGAAGCTGGGAAATAGCTCTTCTTTACATCCTAGCACTAGCTAACATTTATATATCATATGTTTGACATAAAGAGGAAGAAAAAGGGAATTCATTAACATGTCAATCTATGCAAAAATTCCACCACTAAATGATTCTCTTGTAGAGTATTTATGAACTACAAACCGAGGAAATAAGTATTTCTGTGTCTCTCCACCAATATAATTCAATATGAATGAAACTCATCAGGTTCTTAGTTAAAATGCAATACAAAAAACTCAGGAAACATGATTTCACCGAATCTATGAACAACTAAGCCAGAACATACAAAATGTAGTGGACAGGAAAGCACTTGTGCTACTCAATTAACTATAAAACACCAGAAAATGAATCATAATTTACAACAAGTTGAATGATTATATACAAAACTCCTAATTTTATTTTTATAACCATTTTGTCCAAACCAGTTTGTGAACACCTCGACTAATTCCACATGATACTTGATACCTCCTACCAACACATGTATCCAGTAACTCTATCTATCCTGGCCTAGACATATGAGAAGAATCAACTACCATGGCCTGCGACCTGACTGTAAGATTCCCATGCCATAATAAGGTCCAAATGGCCAGCTGAGACTTAGTCAAATTATTTTTAAGTCCGTCATCAACTTTGAGATTGATTCATTGAATTAAGACTTAAGAGTTAAATGGTCAAAAACACCAAAGATCATGTTTTTTCGAGGTTTGCACCTGAACTATGCAATATTCATTTTTCCTAACTGAACTATCATCAACTATTTATCAAAATACACCTCAACTATCAATTGTTCCTTTCTTCCTACTTGAACTATTATCAACTATTTATCAAAAATATATCCCAGCTATCAGTTGTTTCCTTTTACTAGCGGAAATATCATCACCGTTCATGTAGGAAAAGAAAATTGATAGTTGAGGTGTGTTTAAATAAGCATTTGATAATAGTTTACCAGGAAACTAGCACGCCTAATAGTTCAAGTATGAAACTCAGAAAACCAAGATACTTTAAGCATATTTTTGATCATTCACTCTTGAACTAAATACTAAATTCAGCAAAGTAAGAACAAAAGGAAACAATGAAAACTTGAACAACCTGAAGGCAGAGGGATTAATATCTCGAAATGCAACAACTTTATCATCCTGCAAAATCAATTAAACCAAAAACCATCAAATTGCTTCACACGTGTGCGTGTGAAAGATGAACTGATTGTGATCGGAACAAAAAGAGAGGAAGAGATCTGACGGAGTGAAGGAGAGTGGTTGAAGTTGAAGAGGTAGCAATTTGGCAAAATATACATTCCGATAAAGCTCCTCCGTTCATTCTTCCGACCTCCGTCATTGTTCGGATCATATCACCATTGTTAATTTGTTCTTCACTTTTTGAGTAATCGCCATTGACGTGCTCAGTACTGAACTTTGGTAATTGGGCTCCGAGTTTATCCACCGACCCGACTCAGAATAAACAAGAATCGAACAGCCCATCTCTAATCTCTATAAACTGGACCCGACCCACATATTGTGATTGGGCCAGCCCAAGTTTGTCGGTCCATGTGATAGGAAGATTTTCGGAAATAAGATATTTTCGTGTCATTTAATTGTACGATTTATCCTTCAAATAGATTGGTATTTACTTTTTGTTTTTTTTAAATGTTCTAGTCTTTAATTTTGTTCTTAGAAATTGATGTTATGTCCAATGGACATATGTTTTTTAAAAGCGGATGACATAACTTGTGGAATATTATGATGCAAAAACAATCCTCGCCAATCTATAAGATTCATCGTCAGTTGAACATGAAAAATAGAATAAAGATAATATAAAGTCTTATCAATTCGTCAGGACTCGTAAATAATTTAACAATACGTGCAAATTTTATCAAAGTTTCATAACAATTGAACACGATAGGTGACATGAAAAATTATCAAGTAAGCAACTTTTTATTTCAATATTTTTTTATTTTAATATCTTATATGACATACTTTAAAATATAAGATTCAAATAATAATTTTATACATTATATACATATCTTTAATTTGAGATTTCAAATATTTATAAATCTGCTAAATTGAAACACATAAAATAAAATGAAAGACAATATTATTTTATCCTTTGAAACTTTGGCTTTCCCTTTTCACAATAGATTTGTCAAGTGCGATGATTCCACTACTAAGAAACATTATATTTAAAAATTGTCATTTTCAGTAATTGGCTTATTCCAAATCATCTTGTCTTGTGGCAAATTCCAAAAATAATGCAGTCTTTATGATTATTTGTATCATCAAAGGTCGCAGTGGAGTCGGGATAAGTACTCTTCATCCTTAATCAGAAGTTTTGTGTTCGAACTTAGAATATGAAATCGTCTTTAATACTGAGCATTAAACGTACCAAACGTTGGATCAGAAAACCAAAAGAAATAAAGTATATATTAAGGAAAAGGAAAAAATAAAAGTAAGAAGCAAACGAACAAGATTAGCAAATAATTAAATTAAGCCTTCTAAGTTATGTATATCCTTTTGCTTCTTAATTACATTATTACTTTACATAGATTTGTTTGGCCATAAGATCATAGAAGACTACAAAACCTTCCAAATCATAAGGTTCATTTATTCCTTTTTGGTCCAACAAACTTATAGAGGAGATTTTTTCTAATTAAAAAAACATAATTAAAATATTTTTAGCAACTTTTTATGGCAACTACTCAATTTTTAATCCATTTCATGCACTTAACTAACTTTTTAATCTCTTTAGTTAATTGAAACTTGCAAGTTTCACACTTTCTTAATATCTCATTGCTTTAAGTGAGCTGCTTTATTCTAAAATAAACTTAAAAGCTTGGCCAACTAAGTGAATTATTTAATTGACAACTAAAAAGAATATTACAAGAAGAAGATGGGCATTAAAAAACATTTTCTTCCATAAGAATAAAGCTTGAAAAAACAGTACTTTTTTCATTAAAATAATACCAACATTTCATATTTTAACTCTAACATATGGGATGTTCGACTTATTGAAATTCAACATGACATTTATCTCTATCAAAGTGTGAGAAGGATTTTCAGATAAGATAGTCGCACACTTTAATATAGTATTACGATAAATAGAGGACCTGAATTCGAGTCTCATTATCTCTTATTATACTTTTTTTTTTTAAAAATCATATGATTGACTCATGAGAAAGAACCATGCCATATATGAGGGATCGAAAATATGTTGAAAGACGAAATTAAATAAATAAAAATATATGTTCTAATAACTAAAATTGTTAGATGAGATGATGTCACACGATTCAACAGCCACGATGACTAAAAAGAGATTAAAAAAGTGTATGAAACTATGCTTTTGGATTGAGATTTCACTTCATAGTTTGCCAAAAATATATGCTAATTAAGGAATTGGTTTGTAAATATGCACAAAGTTCACTTGAAGGTGCTGCACTAAAGAGAGTAACCTAGCAATTAAACTATTTATAGTTATCTAAATTATCTAAATATTATACTAGTGATAAATATGTTGTAGGGTATTTAGTGATATTTTGCAAAAGATCATTAATACAATAAAAAATCAACCAACAACTATCTTGAAAATGAGAAAGTAGAGAAAATAAGCGATCTCACTTGGCCACAGATTTTATCGTTGAAACGAATTTTAAAAAATCAAAATTTGTAAACTTATGTTTGATACATATTTTACTTGAAGAAAAGCTTGAAATTTTGCAAGTCTTAAAAACCCAAAAACTCATCTAAGCCCCCTTTTTTTAACTTAAAAATATCTGAATAACATATATTTTTAAAATGAGATCAAATTTTATAATATTTAAAATAAATTCTCAAAATATATTTTTATAATCTATGATCAAATGCTAGCTAAAAATTAAGTAGAACCATATCACGAGTGGAGCTAGGGATGCAAAGATTATTTTTTTCCAAACCTTTTTTTGTTGAAAAATCACATTTTTTTTGTCAACAACATTTTTGTTGAAAAAATAACGTTTTATTGAAAATTTTGAATCCATCACCAAATTTAATAGTAATGTTTTATTGAAAATTCTGAATCCATCGCGGAAGATTGAATTTGGTGTATGAATATATCCATCACATATTTGTGCACATTCTGTCAGATTTTGTTTTAGCAGTGCCACGTGTTGCCATCACTTTGTTTATCTTAATTTTCACAAAATTCCGAACCAAAATTTCTATAGAAGTTTAAAAAGGAAATTTCCTCGAAATTTCACTAGGACCCCCTAAACTTTGTCCTATTTCACATCATGTGATTTAAAGGCCTGTCAAATTATATCACAATTATTTGAGTTTCAAAATTAAATTTCAACTAGTAAAATGTAAAATCAAGGAAATTATAATAAAAAATTTACTCGTAATATTTGTATTATATTATATGTGTTTTCAAAAATATATTTATCACTAAAGTAATATTCAATAATATGTATTTAATTTTAACCTTAATTTACGATTTAATCATGCTAAATTAATATGATTTTATGCAAATACTCGTACATTTGAAATTACGTCCATTTTGTTAAGTATACATTATAATTGTCAATGATTGATTGAATTTTTCATGTTAATTAATTATATCACCATAAATCCAAATTTATTGGGTTAGACTTTAAAATAAGTATCAGAATGATGAAAAATTGGAAAAAAATATCAATTAGTATATGTTATGATTCCTATTAGGCATTAGTTTATTGTAGACAACACGTAATAGTTTACTACTTAATTAACGGATTTTAATTATTTACACTATTCTTGTATATTATTTTTTAAAAAAAATAGTTGTTCTATTCTCAAGGTTTTATTATTAAATTACATACATCATTTTCAAAATAGGCAATTGACGTCTTTATTTATAATTTTAGAATGTAGCTAAATTTAAATTATAATTCGTCCTAAATGTAAGGGTCTTATATTAGTGTGACTATTATCCTGTGTGTACTCATTTTTGTAATTTAAAAATACGACAATAGAAATAATGAGTATTCAATATTTAGTTGAGGACAAATTGGAAAATAGTACTTCTTTTTGGTAGAAAATAATAGAAGTAATTAACTATGAGGAGTATCAAACAACTTATGTTAAAAAAAATAAGAATAAAGATTAAAAAATACGAGGTGTAAATAAAAATATCCTTCTTCAAGGACAATTCCTAGCTAGTATTTTTTTTTTTTTTTTTTTACCTAGTATCCACAATTACTCTAATATAAGTTGACTCTCCAGGTTCTAATCTAGTGATAATAACGTATCTTGTGATGTGTGGATTAGACATATGTTACATATTTAAATCCTACGGCCTATAAAAATATTCATCGAGTTTCAAATTAACTTATGTACTCCATAGATCTTGGATTTAATTTCTTGGTTATATCTAGAAAGCATGTCACATATTCAAATCTTGCCACATATAACATTTACAATAATGTTCAAGTAAAGAAGGATAAAAAATGAATTTGTTATTTATCGAGTTTCAAACTTTGCGCGACTGGTGCTCAAACTAAATTTCTCGACTATAAAAAAAGTATGCCACGTGTTTGAATCCTGACACACAAACAAAAATACTAATAATTGCATCACTAATTTTCAATAATTTCTGGATTATCAAAAAATTGGTCTCTATAAGTATCTTACCATCGATAAAAATCAAGCATTTAAGTGGATAATATTTGTTTTTACCTTAGTTTCGGATTTTGCACCACCGATTCTCTGAAAATCTAATATTTAAGTGGATTTGTAAAAAAAAATAAAAAGACTCATTATTCACTAAATTTCAAATCTTTATGCCATTGATTCTCGGGAATTTCTCGATTATAAAAAAAAAGAAAAAAAAAGAGTTACTCTAATATAATTCATTTTTATAATATAGAGCCTCTTCTAGTCTTCTTTCAACTACTATATATATAAATGATGTCGACATTAAGATTCTTGTTATTTTTTTCACTACTCTTTCTTCTTCATCAATATTATTTCTAAAACTTCTCCAAACAAACTCCAATTCTTGCACCCAAAATTTTCTTTTTTTAAAATAAAAATCCATCACTCATAAATAAATTATGGGTTTACATCTTCTTCTTATTGGAAAAATTAACATTTTAGCCACTTCTTCTACTCATAGTTTAAGTAATCCACTTCTTGTTAGTTTATTGTGGCCATTTATCTTAAAGCTAGCTGCTTTTAGTTTTAGGCCAATTCGTCAAGTTTCTTCAGATTTAATTTATTCTATTAGGCTTTTTTCATTTCAAATGAGCCAAATTACATTTAACACTGAGCATCCTGTGGGACCCGGTAGAGGCGGTGACGGTGGCGGAAACACACGGTGGGAGAGGGCGGTCCGGCTCATGTCCGAGAGGCTTATTCATGCACGACGCTCTCAGTTCTCAGAGGCGGATGAGGAAAGCTTGCGTGAACTTTCCATGATTGCCCTTTGAACTGAGAGAGTCAGAAGTAAGCTTGCGTGAACTTTCCATGATTGCCCTTTGAACTGAGAGAGTCAGAAGTAAGAATTCGTATAGTTGGTTTTAACTGAAGCTGAGATGTTTGTTTTTGTTGTTGTAACACAAACGAATATGTCAACAAGGAATTGAAGACAATACTCGAGTATGGATTTTCTATGTTCATTCATTATTGCTTGTTGAAACACAAACGAAAATATCATGAACACTCGAGGATAGATTCTATATGTTCAATATTCTTGTTGTTATTGTTGTTTGTTGAAACATAAACGAATATGAGAACAAGCTAAGGTACACTCGAGTATAGATTCTCTAAGTTCATTTTGTTGTTATATACTATATTATTGCTTGTTGAAACATAAACGTCAAGAGAAAACACTCGAGTATAGATTTTGTATGTTCATGTAAATGTATAGTTGAAGGCTTGAAGCTTATCGACTCGAAATTCTAAAAGGATATTTCGGTCATTAGTCTACAAACAAATTATGAATGCTTCTTATCGTCACCATGAATTTTTTGTAATTCTTAGGACTACATTGGATTTTTTTCATTTTTAATTATTTTTGCATTTCAGTTAATTGTTTTACTTTTTTTTATTTTGCTGTCAGATTAATTATTTTCTTTTTTTCAAGTGGAGAGGAAATGTGCTTTAATTCTTACTTTGAATCAGATGCTCTCTTTTTTATGTGCAGAAAATGAAAAAGAGAATCGTATTCTCTTGAGCTAAAATAAAGGTATAGTATTAAGCATGTTCTAATTAATATTCTAATGGACTTATGTTAAAGTTTCTTTTGATTTTTCTATAAATTAATTAAAACTTTGATAAAGCTTTACTAGTATATATTTAGAATATTTTGCCTTTTCTCCAATTAGTGCAGTGATTTGTTAGGTCCTTTTGTGGGAATGGATTTATGAAGATCTTACAACAACAACAACAACGTATCGATTAGGAGTATAGAACGTACGCAGATCTTATCTTTAACTTTTTGAAATAGAAAAATTATTTCTGATAGATCCTCGATTCAAGAAAATGTTTGTTTATTCATATTTATGCATGTCTTTGCTGCTTATTTATTTATGGGGAAGTGTACAAAATATCCCTATAGATTAGGATTCATTTAAGTTATACTTGTAGAACTTTTTATGTAAGTTCATTCGTATTAAATCAACTTTAAAGTTATATAGCGTCTGAAGTTTAGTGGGTAAATCAACTTTAAATCAGCATGCAATGTTTGAAGTTCAGATTGAAATTTGATTCGTCAAAGTCAAACTTTGATCAATTTGAACGAAAATTAAGTTCAGGTATTTTGTATTTATTTAAGGGACATATATGCCTGAGATTTAGCTCTAAAGCTCAGATATGTTTGTATAAACTTATGTACATATGTCTAAGTTCAATCATTTTTTTAAAACTTAAAAGACACATATACTTAAAGTTAAATTATTTTTTGTTTAAACTTAAGACACGTGTACTTAAAGTTCAATCATTTTTTGTTCAAACTTAAGATACATATGCTTGAAGTTCAATAATTTTTCATTGAATTTCAATTATTATTATTTTTGAACACACTTTTATGTAGTAATAACTTGTTCTCCGAAAGTTAACAATTCAACACTTCAATCTACTTCAAATAAATTCAAAATATAAATTTCAAATATCATAAAAAAAACAATTATTAATCATTTATATATATATGACACCTAACAAACTTATTTTATAGCAAGGATAATTTGTCAATATATTCAAATTTTTTTAATAACATCACTTAATTCAAATCACTTTTTATATTCAAAATTTAAGATTACCTAGTTAAAATATTATAATTCAATTGTTCTATATAAATTAGAAAATCACAATTGTACAACA
>JAJONQ010051080.1:0-10398 GCA_036250385.1 Solanum microdontum
TTTTTTTTTTGGTTGTGTTACTACAAATCTTGTTACCTCAACTCGACTCGTCTCCATTGTATCAATACTGTAACATACAAATGATCATCTAGACATGTCTGACAAAAAATTATATGCACACTGACGTAAGGGATATGTCTCTGCGTGAGATAAAAATTGAGTAGTGAGGATTATGAGATAACCAGCGTCTCAACATAGTCAAGCACTCACAAGGAGTCCATTCTGGAGCAGTATGGCCTGCTCCCTGCAATCAGAGGGAACCAAATTAATGTTTTCTAGATTGTTTGTGGAAACTAGGGAATTTAGTGGCGGAGCTAAATAAGGTAGAGGGGATTCATTCGAAATTTCTTTGGAGGAAACTTATATTGTTTATAAATGATTAAAATTAGTATATTTTATCTCTGTGTTGCTGACCCCATCCCTCTCCCCCCTTGACTTCTTCTACTGTCTACTTTTTTTGTGTTTTGAATTCCCTCATCTTAACTCCGCCATTGCTCGAGATGTGTTTGGTAAAAAAACATTTTTTTGTAAAATATTTTTCTCAAAAATAAGTAATATTCTTCCTTATTTTGTTGGAATTTGATAAGTAGGTAGAGAATATTGTAACAATAGCATATATATATAAATTGAAAAAAGGAAAAGGAACTTGTTTCTTTTAGAGAATATATTTTTTTAATCATTAAACACAAAAAAATTTAGAAAAATATTTTCCTGCTACCAAACACATCAGAAATTATAGCGGATAATAAAAAATGTGTAAAGAATTCTTGATTTCAATGTAGCATATGCCATTTCATTGGAATAAGTTCTTGTATACCTATATAACAATTTACACAATAAATATAGGTATACTTAATCACATATACGATTGCTTAAATCAAATCAATAAATATACGATTTTTTTTTTAATTTTTATATTTGTCATGTGATCAAGTGGATATGAGAGGTCAAGATCACTTTTCTTGTTATTTTTTCAAAAAATTATATTCGTATACTAAATAATATTAAATGTAAAGTGTTTATATGCATTAATACTTCTTCAATTTTATTTAATTTTTAGTTAACATTTTAACTTAAATTATTCTAAAAGTAAACATAAATAAAAAAATTTGAATTTTCAGATTCCCGAAATTGGTTCTATTGTTCACAACTTCACATAAGAATACAAGAATTAGATGTCCTTTTAAAAAAAAGAAAAAAAAGAAGCACATACAAAGTTAAAACAAAAAAAAAAAACATCATGAAAAATTATAAACAAAATAAGTCAGGCCTTTACAAAAATAACTTACCTTAGATATTCTTTACATAAATAGTTACTTTGTCCGTCTCAATTTACATGTCTTCCTTTTCATTTTTGGTTTGTCTCAAAAGATTTACTCTTTCTATATTTAGTATGTTTTTCAATTCCAATATTCTATATTGCAAATTTAAGAAAACAAGATTCAAAAACCTCCTTTTTTTCTTCTTAAACTCAAATAAATTAAAAGACTTAAATTAAGATTGACGAAATATAATTTTTGTATATCTAATTAACGACTATAATTATTTTTAATCGAACGATCAAATACGTGAAAAAACAAAATTAATATACCTTTCGAACATGAAGAGCCTCTCGAACAACATTGTCGTTAGCCCAATAATCAGAAAGGTGCCACCATTCATCCTACAACAGTGGTATGTCTTAGTATAGCATAAATTAAGGGTGATAATTGAGCGGGTTGAGTCAAATTTAGACGGGTTAAAATGGGTCAAGATCCACTTAAATTCGCTTGGCTCAACATGAGTTGGGTTAAAACTAGTCAAATAATGGGTCATAACTCAATCCGTCTAATTTTTACTTGCTTTATTTATTCTTTTAAAAGATTTTAGTACCTAAAAAGATTATTATTGATTATTATGGCTATTTATAAAATATCAAATTAAAAAAAATTAATATTTTGACAAGATTTCTCATTAGTCAATTTTGGCTACATATCAACTCAATTTTTTAATGGGCTAGTTTCAAATATATACAATAAAGTAATTAATTTACAATAATATAGTCATGTTATGAGGAAACTAAGCAAATACCCCATAAAAGCAAAATAATTACAAACATATACCCCTTTACATTCATACCCAACTAAATAATTACACTATGTACTTCTCAATTAATTTTGCTTAACTGATACTAAATCAATATCATATACTGTATTGGTTTCATTAAGGCTGATAATTTTGTTTAACTGATACTAAATCAGTCTCATATACTGTATTGGTATCATTAAGGCTGATAATTTTGCTTAATTGATACTAAATCAGTATATATATATATACTAAATAATTAAGATATTTATTTTCCTAATTTTTTTTGACCAATCAAACATGAAAAAAATATTTACCCTTCATTTAAATTTTCTATGTGATGAGTTCAAAAACTTTAATTACATTGAATTATTTTCTTGAAAATTTCTTACATTAATGTGGCTGAGATTTTTTTATTAAAAATACTCTTCACTATATTAACAAATTAATACTCCATTGTTGGAGTTATACTCTACTTGCATGTGCACCAAATTTAAAAGTGAATTACTAGATTTTATAGATTTTGATTTTGAAGATTCGATTGAATTATTCACTATCATCAATGAAGACTCAATTGATATAATTCACAGAGAAATTTTTTTAGTCATTTTTATTTAGGTTTTATTTCCAAAAAAATGGTTTCAACAGAAACTTTTTTTAGTCATTTTAAGTCACATATTAGATTTTGTATTAGGAATAAATTAAAAATTTAGTTAGTATTGGAATTAGTTATTATAATTAATGTTTAGAATTCTAAAGATTAATTTTGATAATAATTAATAAGGATAAAAATGGAAAGTAATGTCTAATTTATTTTCTAATCTTCTTTTAGAGTGTAAAATACCTCAATAGTTTAATTACTTTAAAATGGAGAGAGTAATATATATATAAATTTTTGGCCCTATATTCTTACATGTTCACGGAATTTGTTCTATTCTTCCAATGCATGGATAGGATAGTAAATGGTTTTTTAAAAAAGGCAAACTACATAAATCTCACTAGTTTAGGTCCTAATTACTAGTATTTTCGATAGTTTCAAATATTACCTTTTTCTATCAGATTTTGTGCTTAGGATACACGAGTCTGAATCCGTGAGATACATGTATCTACCGAATTTTAAAATCGAGATACATATTTTATTTTGTTTAAATTAATTAGTTATAACTGATTTCCTTAATTAGAGGAGTAAAAGAGGATTTTCAGAATATATGGACAATTAATTTTGAAAAAAATTAAATTAATCAAATCCCTTAATATAAGATGGAAATCAAGGAGTGTATCTATGTTTAATTAAATATTATTATAACAACCCAAAAACTAGTAGGCTTAACTAGAGCTTGTCGTAAAGGTTAGAGTCGTAAAATTTATTCTCGAACTTAGAATGAAGGGTTTAGGGGTTATACGTCAAGGTACGACTCCCCAAGGACCAACCAAGGGTCCTTGAGGAGAACCCTAAAGTCTACCCCAAAACTGCCCAAACATTGACCCACAGAGGGACCTACGCCCCGTAGGGTGGTCCACGCTCTGTGGGAGGAGGTCCGTAGGTCAAGGGGAAAATGTGAAGTCCCAGTACCCAACCCATGCCCCACCAGTACGGGCGGTGGGTCAGTCCACGCCCCGTAGGTGGTGGTCGTGGATGGGACCTGGGGGACTGTCTTAAGTCGGCTTAATGAAGGGGCAGTTTAGGTAATTCCTTTTTAGGTTAGTGTTAAGTGAGGTTGTTTTGTATGGTTTTATTACACCTATATAAGTCTTTTTAAGTCATTAACCAACTCATTCACTTCATAAAATCCCAAAACCCAAATCCATAACCAACTTTCCCCTAATAAACTCTCTCTAGAACTCCAAGGAAGAAGAAGAAGAAATGTGAAGCTAGGGTTGAAGAATAGAGATTTTCTCCTCAAATTTGTGGTGAATCTTCAATAAGGTATGATAGCTCTTCCTCTATGGGTAGCCTTCACCCATAGAGCCCTTTCGAAACCCCCAATTTCAAAGCTAGAAAACCCAAAAGTTAGGGTTTGACTTCAATCTCATGGATTCCTTTCAAATTCGTTTTAAATGATTGAATTATGTTTGTTTATGGATATATTGATGGTTTTATATGATTTCAAGTTGAATTCTTCAAGAATCCATGAATTCCCCTATTTTCCCAAATTGGATCTCAAGTGTACGGGTAATGATTGATGCAAGTAGAATGTTATTTAATTATGATTGTTATGAATTGATTACTTGAATCATGTTATTATCCATGCCTAATGTACTGATCCTAGATGTGTTGATGAACTATGATCCATGGTCCTTAAAGGGGAAATTATGAGAATTATGTATGACACTGATATTTATGTACATGCTTTATGAATACCTTGAGAATAAAGTGATTTTGACTATGAGGTAATTGTGGTGTTGTTGAAAGGCTATTCTCTCACACACACTTATGGATGAAGTATGAATGAAGTTCTATGATTATGATAATGATTGTGTTGGTTGAAAGGATATTCTTAATTATACACGTATGAATGATGATGACATGTTGTGAAATTTTTTCTCACAATATGGAGATTTTTAGGTTGAAAGGCTATTCTCACCTATTGAATCTATGAGCTATCTTATGAATGATGTTGGTTTGAGTGTTGATGCATTCTTCCATAATAATGAACTCAAGTAATGAAGTATTAAGTACTCCATAGGGAATAATGCTAAGCACCGAGTGGATATTGATATGAGATGGAAGCACTCACGTGAGTTGAGGCGGAGTTTCTAGTAGCAATCTCTTGAGATGGATGCCCATACGTGAGTTGAGGCAGGGTATCTAGTAGCAATCTCCTTATCCCATAACTATGTGCCCTCATAGGTCTTTAGCTAGTGGATCCACCTAAAACCTAAATTAATGGTTCTACCTTAGGCAAGTAGGACACTCTTTTCTGTGTGAGTAACACCGGATTCCATGAATTGCTCACATGGTCTATGTCAGTTAAGGCTTACCCCCACAATGAATGATTATGAACTATGACTTCTCAAGAATGCACTACTTAGTGTGGGTGGGGGTACGAGACTTCATCCATGCATTGCACAAGTAAGCTTTGAGAGTAGTCATGGTGTGTTCCTTTATGTTATAATGTTTTATGAAATGAATATGCTTATGATGACGCTACTAAGTATGTTGATATGAAGGCTAATGGTAATGATGGATGCTTAACTTGGATTTTTGCTATATGTTGCTTTCCTTGATATGACTTATTAAATGTGAATGTTCCTTGTCTATGAGTATGAACAAAATATGAGATTAAAGAAGGCAAAAGGCATAAATTGCCCCCTAAACTTGTACCCAAAAGTCATTTACACACTTTAACTAATGGGGCGACCTATTACACACCTTAACTACATAAAAGTATATTTATTTCCCCCTTCCGTCACCCAACCCAGGACATTATGCCTAGAGTGAGAGCCACTCACCTCCTAGTGAAGCCACGTAATAAAAGACCCAAATTCGATTCATGTGACCCAAACCCGTTTCTTTTCACCCAAACCCGATTCTTTTCACCCAAATCCATTTTATTTTATCCTAGTCCATTTATTTCACCCACCCATTTCCTTTCTCTAGGAACACCAAAACCTAATCATAAATTTCGTTTGTAAATCCTAATTTTAGCTAAAGATTTCTTCGATTCTGTAGTGTTTTTGAAGCAGATGATGGTGACTTAGTAGATTCTCCCACGTCAGATATTATTTTCTATAAGTTATTTTTTGCGGGAGAAGGACACCAGAACAAGAGGGGTTGTGGAGAGAGAAAGACACCAAAGTTTTTCAGAGAAAGAATTGAAGAAGCAGAAATTTTGTGGAAATGAAAAAGAGAGGAATGAATCAAAATGGAAAAGAGATGAATGAATAATAATGAAAAAGAGTTACCTTTGATTCAAAAGAAGGAATTTTGAACTATGTTTGAATTTAAGATTTTTGGGTGAAAATTTAGGGTTCTTGTTCATTAGGGTTGGGTGGGTGGGTTATAAGAAGAGAATGGGAATATAACCGTTGGGTTGGGTTTTTTTAATTAAAAAAATAAATAAAAATGACTTTATTAGCGTGTTGACGTGCTCAACTATGTGGAGCGAAACGCGCCCTGAGTTGAGTGACGGAAGGGGGAAATACATACACTTTTATGTACTTAACGTGTGTAATAGGTCTCTCCATTAGTTAAAGTGTGTAAATGACTATTGGGTACAAGTTTAGGGGGGAATTTATGCCTTTTGCCATTAAAGAATGATGAGTATGATTTTGGTGACCTAACAGTGGTACTTAGTATAGATGAGATTATGGTATCTTATCTATGCATTGCACAAGTATAAGTTAGGGTTACTTATGATATGGTTCTATTATGCTATGATAGTATGAACAATAATATGAATTATGAACTATAGTTACTCAAGAAGCTTTCCTTAGTGTGGGTAGAATTATGGGATCTTATTCATGCATTGCACAAAAATGCTTTGAGGGTATTTATTGTATGTTTCTATTATGCTATGATGATCTATATGTTGAATATGCTTGTGACTTATGCTTTTATACTTAAGCGCATGATGATTCTCAAACTTGGGAAAGTGCATGCTTTTCAACTAAAATGTCCTTTTTAGCATGCTTTCAAGGTTTTTATGCATGGCTATCATACTTAGTGCATTTTTGTACTAACCCATATTTTCTTATATTTTCCCACAAGTGTAGGGTCCGATGTTTGAGGTGATCTTCATTTGGTCAAAAGCTTCTGGTGAGTCCTCAAGATTCGAGGACGTATGAGTCATTTAGTAGTTTCTTTCTAGTTACTTCATTTCAGACTATGTTGTAAGGGTTGTGTCCCTATTTTGATTCAACGATTGTATTAGATGGCTAATTGTGACAAGTCTAGACTTCCGCTTGCTTTTATAAAGACTCCGATTGTATGGATAAAGTTTTAAAATTTCCGCATCATTTCTTTTATCTTATGTTATTATATGCTAAGGGCTTGTATGAGACCCCTTAGGGGTCAAGTACGTCATGTTACATCTAGAGTGTACCCCTGGGTTGTGACAATTATTAATAAAACACAAAAATATGTATATCTTGATTCTTGGTCATGTAATTTGATAAATATTATTTTTTATAAAATAACAAATTCATTAATTCGATGTATTTATTAAAAATATATAATGTATCTTAGATACATGAGTATCATACAAGTACATTCATATATATCATAGAAGTATCTAGTATTAGTTTCATGAGTTTGTTATATATATAATCTTAATTTCATGTATCTTTTTATATGATCTAATTTTATTTCAGGTATCTTTTATATTTAATGTATCAAGTATCAATTTCATACGCTATATAAAAAAGAAACATGTATCTCAAATACATAATAAGCATATACATCTAATTATGTGTATCTAAATATGAAATTTAACTGATACGTATGAATTTAGGAACAAATCACGACTGTAGAGTATCTGTCGTATCATTAGTTAAAAAAAGTAAAAAAATTCAAAATTCTTTTTTTTCTTTAGCATCTCAATTTTTTCTCATAGATACATATAATCTTAACTCAGACACATTACTTTTAATTACATACATGTGTATATTTTTTCAAATACATATTTTGACCACCGTCTCTTCCCCTCTCCCCCTACTCTCTATCATCTCCGACGATGGCATTCTGCCGATCATGGCATTGGAGTTGGCGGACTATGGTCATGTATCTAATACATGCCAGAACAAATTCATGAACAAAAATATTTTGCTTTTTCATGAAAAAAAATTGCTCGCAACGCCTAGATCCGATGGACTCCGCTGGAGCCATCGAAAATTCCAGTTTTTTGTCCCAATCTGATCTGTCACGACCCAGACAGTCGTGATTGACACCCACACTAACAATCCGGTGTGAGAACCACTACTACAACCCAAAGCAATCAATTAATCTAAAAACTAAGGCATATAAGTCAAATACTAAAGAAAGAAAATAGAGTTTCCATAAACTCTAACAAAAGTTCAACAATAACTAAAAAATGCGGAAGAATTAACCTAGAACCTGAAAGTCAATGTACCAAAACTCTACTAACGACAAGTCTAAGAACAAGGGGTACAACCCCGAAACTAAACAACACCTTAAACAAAAGTCTGAGTCCGAAAAGAGTGGACTTAAACAAGGAAGATCCATGGCAGCCTGAAAGAACTGGCTCACCCTTGAATCCGATCACACTCATAGTCACCTAGCTGAGGTCTATCAATAGTCACCCGAAGATGCCCTGTACTCAATAAAGAAAGAGCAAGTGCAATATCAGTACACAACCACCGTGTACTGGTAGGATCACACAGCTATCCCACTAAATGTAACATACATTAGTCAATACAACAATATAATCACATGCACATATCGAACATATACAATATTATCAACATATACGAGCAATGAACAACTTCACGATTCTCACATATCACAGTTATATCAATATAGAGCAACATACCGTCCTCCTATATCAATCATCATTAGATATGAACGAACTCATCACAAGTAGATACACAATACAATTCAATGGTCCTCTCACGGAACCCAATTCAATGGTCCTCTCATGGAACCCAAACCCAAACAGTTAGTATGTCGAAACGTGACAATCCTATCCCATATTTATGCCGAAATGTGGCAATCCGATCCAAGTTAGTTATGCCGAAACGTGGCAATCCGATCCCATATTTATGCCGGAACGTGGCAACCGATCCCATATTTATGTCAGAATGTGGCAACCGATCCCAATTAGTGTGCCGGATCGTGACACCCGCCCATTCAACAAACCATAATCACAATCACAATCACAATGTATATTCTCACAATCATACAACAAGAGGTGATTCATAGCATACAATTATTCAATTATCCTTATTTACAACAAGTGTGATCAATAATGCAACATTTGCATACATACATATATCATAATGAAGCAAGAACAAACATACACCACACAATCATAGAATCACAACCATCACCTACCTCGAATCCAAGCTTGAATCCCCTAAGGCACTTGAATCTTCCCTTTTCGGATTCTTTCTGCTTGTTCTAGGTCTACAAAGAGTTAATATACGCAAGGATTAACAATTAAAGGTCTAATTATTCGGATTATAACAAACCCAATAACCCTAGACCAAACCCAAGATTCTACTAACTAATTTAGGGCTTTTTCCAACATAAATTATAGATCAAAACCCTCCCCCATCGATAATGACCCACTAGATTAAGTTCTACGAATCGAAAAATGGATTCGGGGAGTTAAAACCTTACCTCTAGCCTCAAGAATGGTAAAAAACAGTCAAGAAGTTGCCTGGGGTTGTCTCCTTAGCTTTAAAAATAAAAAAAGTGCCAAATAAGGTCGTTTAGGGGTTTATTAACGACTTTAAGTCACGTTTGGCCCACCATGGCGGACCCATCCCACTACAGCAGCCCCGCTCTGGCGGACTACACGGAGACATAATGTTACCTGTTCATGCTAAGTTCATTTTCGGGAGTTCTACTCACCCAAATTCGATTTCGTAAAGTCGTACGGGTTCCTTAACGTCTTAGCTATCTACTCATGTGGTCCAAATTATAATTATATCTCTCATTAATTACTAGATTTCCCTACACCTTAATGACTCTGATTTCATCAAAATTTGGACTAGGTTGGGAAATTCCAAGTTACTACGAAAAAGTTTTCTAGCCCCAATTCTTTCTTCATTGACTTTTTCCTAACGACTGAATCAGGTCGTTAGACAACCAATAGTAACAAAACTCTACATATATTGCTGATGAACAAGAATAGTTTTTAATAGTTGGACGATAAAATCGTGTGTTGAGACTAACAACAAGAGAAGTCTAGAAACATGGTGAAATTGCTTAAGCCAAACAAAGCCGTAGTGATTCTCGAAGGAAAGTACACCGAGAGGAAACCAATGATTGTTCAAGCTTTTTACGATGGGACACGTGACAGGCCATACATATATTTTTTGAGCTTTTGACGATGAGACACGTGACATGCCATATAGACATTGTTTGGTCGCCGACTTAGCCAAGTAAAAGCACTGCGAAAAAACAAGCGAAGAAATCACGCGTCAAGACTTTCATCAAGCTTGTCAATTACAACCCAAAAAAAAAATATGAAGGAAGAGAGAATATGGTGGAGGTGATGGAGGACATAAGGGGTGGGGGTGAGAGATACGAGTAATGGGATTGAGGGAGGAAACCCTGATGTGAGATAAAATAATTTGAATTGCTAATGTACTATTAATTAAGGAGTTTAAATTTTAAGATAATTATTCAATACCATATTTAAGAGAGTT
>JAJONQ010053625.1:0-12940 GCA_036250385.1 Solanum microdontum
ACTATTTTAATATTAGTTTAAAGTTTAAACTTTAATATAAAATTGAATTTTAAGATTTAAACTTTAAATTCAATTTAAACTTTAAACTTTAAACTTTAAAGTCAATTTTAAACTTTAAAATTTAAATTCAATATAAAGTTATAAACTTTAAAGTTTAAAGTTTTAGATTGAAGTTTTTTAATAATATAATTTTATTAATTAATAATATAATATTATATAATAATTAAAGTTAATAAAAAAAAAAAATTACCGGTACAAAATGATCCGGTAAGAACCGGTTCCGGTCCGGTCCAAACCGGTTCCAATCCGGTAACTAAGGGACCGGACGGAACCTTTGGAAATTTCCGGTAAAACCGGTTCCGGTAACGAAATCCGGTAACGAGGACCGGTTCCCGTACCGGTTCCGGTAAAACCGATCCTGTTGATCCGGTCCTATCCGTTTGCCAGCCTTAGGTTTGATACAACTTATGAGAATGTAAAAGAGATGCGAAATGACTTATCTAGAATCGGTCAAAAAGCTTATGCCCATGCAATGTCAATGAAGCAACTTGAGTAGCAGTTTAATCAGTTGTCAACTACTGTGAACCCACGTCAGCTTGGCACATTTTCTAACAACACCATCCAGAATCTGAAGAATGATTGGAATTATATGGCAGTCACGACTCGAGGAGGTAAACAAACCATTGATCCCCCTATACCATCTGAGGTTGAAAATGTGGTAGAAAGAGATGAAAATTAGATTGAGGTTACTGGAGAGTCCAAGAATGCTACAGAGAAAAAAACGGAGATAACCCAAAAAGTTATTCTCATGCCTAAACCTCCACCTCCATTCTCACAAAGGTTGGTAAACAAGACTGAAGAAGGAATATACCACAGGTTCATTACTATGTTGAAACACCTTTCCATCAATGTTCTGTTGATAGAGGCTTTGGAGCAAATGCCTAGGTATGCGAAGTTTATGAAGGATTTAGTGACCAAAAAAAGGGCCGTTAGCTTTGAGAATGATGAGAGGTTGCAACATTGCACTGTTATTGCTACTAGGTCACTTATGCAGAAGAAAGAGGATCTAGGTGCTTTCACTATTCCTTGTACCATTGGGTTGTTGCATTTTGCAAAGGCGTTGTGTGATTTGGGTGCTAGCATTAATTTTATGCCATTGTCAATCTACAAGAAGTTGGGTTTAGGGGTTCCAAAACCGACTGCGATGCGACTACTCATGGCCGATAGAACTGTGAAGAAGCCCATTGGTGTTCTCCAAGATGTCCTCGTGAAAGTGGAGTCGTTCATTTTTCCAGCGAATTTTGTGATACTTGATTGTGAGGTTGATTTTGAGGTTCCTATCATTCGAATTCCGTTCCAAACCAAAGAGATTGAAGCTAGATATGAAGAATCACGACTCTCCACCTGTAAAATCGTCTGTTGAAGAGGCTCCAAAATTGGAGCTTAAGGCTCTACCATCGCATTTGAGGTATGTGTTCTCTGGGAGAGATGGTACTTTACGGGTCATCATTGCGGCCGATTTGAGTGAGGTGCAAGTTGAGGCATTGGTTTCTGTGTTGAAGAATGTTCAAGCGAGCTATTGGTTGGACTACTGCGGACATTATTGGGATTCCTCCTGGCATTTGTTTACATAAAATCCAACTCATGCCGAATAGCAATCCTAGGATCGAGCACCAAAGGAGACTAAACCCGCATATGCAAGAGGTAATGAAAAGTAAAATCATCAAATGGTTGGATGCTGGAGTCATTTATCTCATTGCAGATAGTAGTTGGGTTTGTCATGTTCAGTGTGTTTCTAAGAAAGGTGGGATTACTGTGGTTCCTAATGCGAAAAACAAGCTTGTTCTGATGCGGCCAGTGACTGGATGGAGAGTATGCATGGACTACCAAAAATTGAATGTTTGGACAGAAAAGGATCATTTCCCCATGCCCTTCATGGATCAGATGCTGGATCGCCTTGCTGGTAAGGGTTGGTATTTCTTTCTTGATGGTTATTTGGTTTACAATCAGATCTTCATTGCTCCGGAATACCAAGAGAAGACCACTTGCACTTGCCCTTACGGGACTTTCGCCTTCAAACGGATGTCATTTGGGTTGTGTAATGCGCCAGCGACCTCCCAACGTTGCATGATGTCGATATTTTTTGATACGGTAGAGGACACTATTGAGGTATTTATGGATGATTTCTCTATGGTAGGTGACTCATTTGATGGTTGTTTGATGCATTTGGTCGAGGTACTAAAACGGTGTGAAGAGTGCAATCTTGTGCTAAATTGGGAAAACTTTCACTTCATGGTGAAAGAAGAGATCGTTCTGGGTCATCGGGGATTTTTGAGAAGGGTATTGAGGTTGACAGAGCTAAAGTTGAGGTAATAGAAAAGCATCCACCACCTATCTATGTTAAAGGTGTTAGAAGTTTTCTTGGGCATGCAGGCTTTTATAGGCGGTTTATCAACGATTTCTCCAAAATTGCACACCCATTGTGCAAATTGCTCGAAAATGAGTGTAAATTTGATTTTGATGATGCTTGTCTAAGAGCATTTGGAGAGTTAAAAGAAAAGCTAGTTTCTGCACCTATCATTATTTCACCAGATTGGGGCAACCTTTTGAAGTGATGTGTGATGCGAGGGGAGTGGCGCTTGGTGTGGTATTGGGACAGAGGTGAGAGAAGATTATTCATCCTATTTATTATGCTAGCAGAGCTCTAAATGTGGCTCAAAAGAACTATATGGTGACTGAACAAGAACTCCTTGTTGTGGTTTTCGCATTTAAGAAATTTCGATCCTACTTGTTTGGTACTAAGGTCATAGTGCATACTGACCATTCTGCATTGAGGTATCTGATGGCTAAAAAGGATGAAAAGCCGAGGTTGATTAGATAGGTATTATTGCTGCAAGAGTTTGATTTTGAGGTGAAAGATAGAAAGGGGACAGAAAATCAAGTTGCCGATAATGGGGTTGAAATTAATGATGCATTCCCAGACGAACAGGTTTTGGCTGCTTCTATTGATCTTATTCCTTGGTTTGCAAATTTTGCTAACTACTTGGCAAGTGATTTGGTGCCATCGGATTTGTCATTCCACCAAAGGGAAAAGTCCATGCATTATGTGAAAAAGTTCTTCTGGGATGAGCCTTACTTGTTTCGTATTTGTGCTGATGGGATTATTCATCGTTGTGTGCCCGAGGTTGAGATAATGAGTATACTAGAGGCGTGTCATTCATCACATGTTGGTGGGCATCATAGTGGCATTCAAATTGCTCATAAAATATTGCAGTGTAGGTATTACTGGCCTACCATCCACCAATATACTCATCATTTCGCCAAGTCTTGTGATCGTTGCTAAAAGGAGAAATTTCAAATAGGCAAGAGCTACCTATGAATTCGATATTGGTGATTGAGTTGTTTAATGTTTGGGGCCTTGACTTTATGGGTCCATTTAAGTTCACATGGGATGAAGTATATTCTTGTTGTGGTTGATTATGTGTCTAAATGGGTGGAAGCAATTGCACTCTCAAATAATGAAGGGAAAAGTGTCACTGCATTCCTGAAAAAGAGTATATTCTCCAGATTTGGTAAACCTAGGGCGATTATCAGCGATGGAGGTACCCACTTTTGTAATAAGTTGTTCAAGGCGCTGCTAGAGAAATATGGAGTCCATCACAATGTAGCCACTCCTTACCATCTGCAGTCTAGTGGGCAAGTTGAAGTGTCAAACAGAGAGATAAAGCAAATCCTGGCAAAGATTGTGAATGCCAATAGAACTGATTGGTCAAGGTGGCTTGATGATGCTCTATGGGCCTATCGCACC
Organism: Solanum microdontum; assembly: GCA_036250385.1. Taxonomy (NCBI): domain Eukaryota; kingdom Viridiplantae; phylum Streptophyta; class Magnoliopsida; order Solanales; family Solanaceae; genus Solanum; species Solanum microdontum. Next base: position 3,809 of record JAJONQ010053625.1, read on the forward strand.
GCATTCAAGACTCTCATAGGTATGTCCCCCTACCAACTTGTCTATGGAAAGTCATGACATTTGCCAGTAGAACTAGAGCATAAGGCTATGTGGGCGCTAAAGAAGTTGAATTTGGATTGGGCTGCCGCATCGAGTCAAAGAGTGAATGACATGAATGAGCTTGTTGAGTTTCGCCTAAAGCTTATGAAAGTTCAGCTTTGTACAAGGAGAAAATGAAAATGTATCATGATCAAAAGATAGAAAAGCAAGACTTTGTTGTGGGTGATCTGGTGCTTTTATTCAACTCAAGGCTGCGATTGTTTCCTAGCAAGCTCAAGTCCAAGTGGACCGAGACATTCAAAGTCACTCAAGTGTTTCCATATGGAGCGGTCGAGCTCGAGAACAAGGTTCAAGGTGAACGGGCAAAGGATCAAAGTCAACATGGGGAAATTGGGGAGTGTACAAAAAGTGATCGAGCCCTATTATCTTGATGAAGTCTGAGTAATCAAGGGGCATGCATCTTGCCGTGACGTTAAATCAAGTGTTGCTTGAGAGGCAACACAAGATGTACAATCTAGCCAACTATAGGTTTTTCTTTTCGATTTAGGAGTTTTCTTCTTTTATTTTAATTTATGTAACTCATTAAATATGTGTTATTTTTGTATTAGTGTTGGCTAGATATAGAATAGGGTCCGTGTCTAAAAAATGTCCAGAAAATGTAAAATGAAAGTCCTAATGGTTGCTACGTGTGCAGTGGCAAAAGGCAAAATCTGCAGAAAAACAGTTGTGTAGAAGTCTACAGACCCCATCGATGGTTTGTGGGGTCCATCCACGAACTGTGAATGGCACCTGTAAACCCCAAGTAAGTTTTCTAAAAACTCTTAAGTGTCAGAGTGACCTACGGTCCGCAGGTCGACCCACGGACCGTCGACGGGGTTTTGTGGGTCCAAAACCTAGGGTTTGCCCAACCCGACCCAAACACCTTATAAAATAAAACCTCTCATTTTTAATTCATTCCCCACATTCAAAACTCCCTCCCAACCATTTTAAAACCTTTTCTCTCCCACAATCACTCCATTTGATCCCAATATCCCACAGATCAAGTCCCCATTCATCTCCCAAATTCCCAAATCATCATTCTCCCTTCCAAACCCCTCATCTCCTTTCCCCAATGATTCCACTGTCCGGGTTCGGTGTCAAAGGCTTACCAAAAAGGTCTAGAAGCTTATTGCAATCATACACTCACCATTGTTGTATACTTTTAAGGTATGTTGATTTAACCTGAACTTTGAAATTGTTCATAGTTTCCTTTTGAAATCACAACAATGAACTTGACCTTGAGTTGTTAATTTTGTGTTTGTATGTGAAATTAAATGCTAGAACACCCTTGGTATAATGGTATGTGAGTGTGTAATTACTTAATACAGAATAACCCAAGTTCATACACCAAATTGGAAGTTTTGACTTAGGGTTCATAGGTATCCGTGTGATAAATTGTGAAATTCGGTAAAATTGGAACCCTAAGAATGATTAACTACCATATTACTTGTTGAAATGCATATATAGGCCTAAGTTGTTTAAAATTGGTAAAGAAAAAGGTTTGAAATAAGTGAACCATCTGAAAACCTGGTACAGACTAACCCACGAGACCCTGTCTACGGACCGTAGGTTAGTCTACAAACCATAGGTCAGGTCCGTGGGTTAGAAACACACAATATTTTTGCTAAGTATTGAACCACGGTGTGGACTACGGTCCGTCATTACATTGACGGACAGTTCTGCACATCCGTGGTTCCCACATCAGAGACCCAATTTTGGGTACGCTGACCTACGGACCATAGGTCCACCCACGGTTCGTAGGTACCCACCATGGTCGGCCTCTAGCTCATCCAGAGCCATACACTCTTCAGGTTCCACCGACATCCCTCGTACCAGAGTCCAGAAGCTAGAGGCATAGATGGACACTCTGCTTCAGCATGTGAGGCCATGGATGCAGCGTGCTATAGAGGAGTCTGAGGCGATGGTTGAGCAGTGGATGGAGCATATGATGGACCAGAAGGTCTAGGCTGTTCATAAGTGCCTGGATGCCTTTGAGTTGTAAGTCCTAGAGAGGTCGGTCCCGACCGTTGATGTGACCATCCTCAAGAAGGAGTTAGAGAGCCTCCGTGTTGATGTCACTGTACTTCTCGCTCCCCCAGAGACGAGCCAGAATCTTCCCCTACGACACCGGTTGATGATGTGGTTATGAGTGCCCTATTTGGCGATGATATACCGCCAGCAGATTTTTCCTGTGCTACTGGGAAGCGCCCCCACTTCGGTCGTACTTCTGATGATATTGAGGCTGAGAGATTGAGAAAGATGGAGCGCCAACAGACTGAGGTGGTTCGGAGGGCATCCATAGTTGATGAGGAGCTTAGACAACAGTGGTCCAAGGAGATAGGTGTTGGCCCATTCGCCAGAGTGAACACTACTGATGGTGCAGATACAGTTGATGAGAGCATTACTGAGAGTGTTGGGGTAGTTGATGGGAGCGCTACTGATGGCGTTCCAAGTATTGATCCAGTGGGCTCCGAGAAACCGGACCCACCCGCTTCTTGAGTGGTCTTCGGCGCATATGCGCCACAGGTTTGCTTCACCCGATCCTTTGCTTTTTACTTTTTGTGCATTGGGGACAATTTCACTCCATTTTGTTGGGGTGGGGTAAATAGATTGTGAGTGATAGGTTGAAGTCTGAGTAACCCAACTCATAATCCTCTCTTGGGGTTTTCTTGCCTGCGTTCTTTTCCCCCAAGAGACTGTTTTAATTTTTGTTGAACCGGCATGTTTAGGAATGTATGTGTAGGAGTAAGTAGAAAAATGAAAGCATGATGGCATAAAAAGCATGACAAAAATGATCATTGTCCAAAAATATTGAAATGTGCTAGATCAATAGTCTTGATGAGTTGAATGTGTTGGATCTCAATGTGGCATGATAAGGAACCGATTTGACCTCATGACTTAAGCGAAAACTTGAACTGGGTAATCTGATAATGAAACAATGTGCCAACAGTGTTTTAGAAAAGTTGAATGTTCAGACAGTTTGTGTCAATCTAGAACTTGCCCCGTTGGTCCTGCGAAGATAATCTAGTCTAGAAATTGGGAAGTGATTATAGGACTTTGTTGAAATTAATCCATTTAACCCTAAAATGATCCAACCAAATGAAATCAATGTTCCCTTTGATCCAAATGTTTGAGCCTTAAATAGATCGTTTCTTTTAACTCACCTTCCTTAAAATAATTGTCTTGACCCTGGTCCCTCCTTGGACATGTGCACCTTGACTTAGGCCAAAAGCCTAAGTTGAGAGTGGCTAATGTAAAAAGTTACCTTGATCTTGGCCCTAGTCCGACATCGGATATTGTGCACCTCAACTAATGCAAAATCCATAAGTTGAGGGTGGCTATGAAAGAGGAAACCGAAAGAAAAAAAAAGGGTATGAAAAGAATTTTGTGTTGAAAAGAAAAAAAAGAAAAGATAAAAGAGGATGTGACTTTGTGCAAAAGAAGCAAAAAGATGATAAATAAAAGTGTTGAAAGAAATAAAGAAAAATAAAGTGAAAGAAAAAGAAGAAAGTGACAAATAAGAGCTACAAAGTCAAAAGTCACATCCATGTTGAAAAGAGTCAAGGGAAAGAAAGCAAAATGAAAGGATGTCAAAAATAGGTTGAGAAAAGAGGTAAAAAAACTAATATAATGTCAAGGAGGGCGGAAAGTCACTAAAAAGTACCCAAAAGTACCACACCTGACCCTGAGCCTACGTTACAAGCTAAGAAAGTCCTATAGTGATCCTAGCAACTAGTTTGGAGAGTCTAAGCAGTGAAAATAAGGGCAAGCCTATGGTATTGAGCACTAACTGTACTTGAAGTCACTTCTGAGCGTGAGTGTTGAATGAATCCTAAAATTTAAAATTCATATCTACTGTGTGAAAAGGATTTCGTTTGAAGTGAGGGCACTAGTTACATTGTCAGAAAGTTGGTACCTTGGTGATTGTGAAAAGTGTATGTTGTGGCGTCTATTGGTCGATCGTTGTCATATCTTGATCCGCATAAGTTAGCTTGTTGAGTCTAATGGAAAAGATTTGCACTGAGAAGATGGAATGGATAGAAATGGCCATGTGATTGCTTGAGTTTGTATGTCTACTTCTACACAAGTGACGTTTAGAGTGTTAGTGTGTCTCTTGAGGACAAACAACATGTTTAAGTTAAGGGTGTTGATATACCGTAAGTTTACGGTACTTTTGATACATTTCACTTAAGAGTTGTGTGTGTCTAGGGTCAATTTGTATTGAAAAAATGTTTTTGTGACATGTTTTCACGAAATAGGCTTGGGCGCGGTTGAGTGGGGATGACAACTAAAATTCTGCATAAGTGGCCACCCACGGAGGGACCTACGGACCGTAGGTCCGTCGATGGGTAAGCGTAGATGGGAGCATCAGGGAAGCCTGACCAAGTATGGAACCACGAAGCGATCTACGGACCGTAGGTCGACCTACGGGCTGCCGTGCACGTCCGTAGAAAGTGTTCAGAGAGTTGAAGTTCTAGTACCTGATAAAAATCCTAAGTGTGGAGCCACGGAAGAAGATCGACCTACGGTCCATGCTGCACGTCCGTCAGTGATGAACTGGGAGTTGAAGGTTCCAACTGCTGTGAAAAAATTCTAAGTGTTGACTAACGGAGGGGACCTACGGACCGTAGGTCGACCCACAGTCCGTAGGTCGAGTAGTCAATCAAAGCTGTGTCCCAGAAGTTTATTTTCTTATTTTGTTTCCTTTTTGTTTAGGACATGTTTTTCTATAAATAGGGTATGTAAACCTCATTTTTTTAGAGTTAGACATTATTGTTTACTTTTAGGTCTTGAAATTTTATTGGGAATTAACTTGCAAACTTTGGCAATTTGATTTTAGATTTCGGTTTATAAGATTTCCGCTTTGAAATTCAATTGGAGATTACGGGTTTCTTTTACTCTAAACGTAAGTTCATGAATTCTCTTCACAAAAATATGAATTGTGTTCTTTCAAGCATGAGTAACTAAATCAACAACTAGAGTTGTGGGAACCATGAGCAATTAACAAAGTATGAATAATAACTACGTAATTCTTGAATAGTGTTCTTGCATGTATTGTTAATTCTATCGCTAAGAAGTCTTTTTAACGGTGCGCAATGTTAGAACTTGCCTCGTTGCTACTTGCCGGACCAAGGAGGTAGTTAATGAGAAAAGAATTAACAACAGAGATTTAGTGTGATACTATCTAATAGTCTAATGTCAATTGGTGCGAGGGTGAAACTAACCCATACATTGATGTGATGTCTAATCTGAGGTAAAGGTAAGGGTTAGTAAAGTATACACACGTAGCCGAACCAAGGTGCGGGGTGAAATTTCCTATTTGGAGGACCAATCACTTAGGGATATCTATCTTACCAACTTTGCATGTAAAACACTGGGAAAGGATTACTATTATTAGGATTACCGCGTTAAGAGCTTATGGGGAACAATACACCCTATTTTCTTTCTCTTATTGAAAACTCGAAGTTTGAATCTTGCTCACTTGTTACTTAAACAACAATCAGTTATTTGTTTCACAAATCCCCCCCTTTATTTACTTGTCTCGGAAATAAGTTGACTAAATGAATATAATAGTGAGTTAAGTTTTGTCTGAACCATATTCTTCATGGGATCGACCCCAACCTATAAGTTGGGTTCTTTACTTGATAAAGATCATTTATACTTCTTTAGAGAGGTGTAATTTGAGCGTATCACTTTACTCATGGACTCACTTTTAGCTTTTTATAATCAACATGAGGAAACAAGTTTGATCGAAATACTCTCAAAGTAAACTCGGTAAAAAGAGTTCATAAGAGAATATAAACACGAACAACAACTCAAATATCCCAATGCATAATATACAACAAGTCAAAATCAAGAATATAAAACTCGGAATCAATACCATTACTCATATCAAGAATTCTTGAAATTAAGGGTATAACCTTAAATTATACTCTTACTGACTGAATTTAGATGTAGGGAATGAAGACAAACTCAGTCCATCACTATGAATAGTCTTACGTACATGGAAGAACAACGTTCTTAAAGAAACTCAAAAAACTTGAAGAAGATGCTTGAAAACCCTAGTTTTCTCCTCTTGGATCCTTGCTCTAAGTATTGGGAACGTTAATGAACGTGAAAAGGGTTTATCAACACTATTTAAACCCTTAATTAGGGGTAAAAATATTGGGATTTAGGCTTAGAAGAGGTGGAAAAAGACTGGAATACCTCTACTAAAACTATCGGTTCAACTATATAGGTACGACCTATGGATCGTAGAAACTTATACGGTCCGTACTGGTCAACCGTAGAATGAGTACTGGAGACTCAACTTTGGGGTCAACTTCTATGAGGCGCATCCTATGTGGACCATAGGACTAACTACGGTCCATAGTACTCTCTCATAGAACCCAAAGTTCCTCAAAATCTTACTATGTATGGAACACTCATATGGTTCCTCTTTACGACTCGTAGACCATTCTATGGACCGTTCAGTCAATCCATAGGTCAACATCAGAGACTTCATACTTTTCTAAAATTCTTTCTAGTTCCTACGAGATCCTTCCTGCGACCCGTAGAACCTTCTATGGTCTGCAGGTCGACTCGTAGAACCTGACACCAGATCATTTTCTACAACTTTTTCCTTTCCAACCCAAGTCCTAAGTTCTGAGGTATTACAAGTGATGCAAAGAAGCCCTTCACAGAAAACTCAAAGTCAAAGACCTAGGAGATCTTAAATATTTCTTGGGGATAGTGGTGTTGAGGTATAAGTCTGGAATATTATTGAATCGGAGGAAGTACTTATTAGAACTGATCCCAGAAATGGGACTTGGGGGATAAAACCCATCAACAACACCTTTAGAAACTAATGTCCGGTTAACCGCTATAGAGTTTGATTAAGCAACAAGGAGTAGAGGTGATGCCTTATTAGGAGATACGGGTACTTATTAGAGACTAATGGGAAAATTGTTATAGTTGACCATAACAAGGATAGACATCAGCTACATTGTGCAAGCATTGAGTCAGTTCATGCAACAGCCAAAACAATCTCATTGGGAAGCTGTTATCAGAGTAGTAAGATACTTGAAACTTGCATCTAGGAAAGGTATTCTCATGAGTTTATTAACTAGTCAAGAACTCACATGTTGGTGTGACTCAGATTGGACAACTTGCCCAAATACTAGAATGTGACAGGCTACTTACTAAAATTTGGGAGTTCATTAGTGTTCTGGGAATCTAAGAAGCAGCGATTGTGTCAAGGAGCTCTGCAGAAGTAGGATATATATATATATATATATATATAGCATGGCTTCAACAAAGGTTGTAGTTACATGGTTACTAGACTTGTTTCAATATTTTGGGAGTAAGAGTGACACAACCCGTGACAGTTATGAGTGACAGTAAATATGCTCTACAGATTGCATCTAATTCAATATTTCATGAACGAACGAAGAACATAAAAATAGATTGTCATTTTATCTGGGACAAGATCAAGAGTGGACTTATTGAGACAATGTTTGTTAGAATTGAAAAACAACAAGCAGATTTGCTAACTAAGGGGCTTAATAAAGTGCAACATTCCTATGAGTGTTTAACATTTTGCATCCTCCTGCTTGAGGGGGAGTATTAAAACGTGACAATTTAGGCTGTTAATATTGTTACAATTAGTTAGATTAGTAGTTAATTGTACAGCTATAAAGTGTAGTTAGTTAAGGCGGTTAGCTTAGCATTTTACTCTATATATTCATAGCTATTATACACATAACATTTCAGATCAATACAATTCTCAATTCCAAAAGATCTTCTTATTACATAGTTCTCTCTAGATTATTGATCTCCATTGATGAACAACTTGAGCTAAATTTTAAAGCTCATAGCTCATATTTTCACACGAAACAACAGCAAGTATAAGTTGGAGACCTTTAAAATATGTATCGTTTAATAGAAAATTTGAATCATTAACCTATAAAACATGGTAAATAATCCATCATAACACGTGGCAGTTGGACACCTTTAAAACTAGGTATCGCGTTGATGGCTCCAAGATAATGAAGGTGTGCTTAGACCCCAAGGAACAAAATCTTAACACATGACAGTTCAGGTTGTTAATATTGTTACAATTAGTTATATTAGTGGTTAATTGTGCAATTGTTAAGCTAGTGTAGTTAGTTAAGGCGGTTAGCTTAACATTTTACTCTATATATTCGTAGTTATTATACACATAACGATTCAGATCAATACAATTCCCAATTTCAAAATATCATCAATACATAGCTCATATTTTCACATGCTATCAGTGCAGTCTTTTGCAGTTTCCATGATAATAGTAAAGATTGATGCTATTCATCCTCTGTTTCTAGGTCAGGCAGATACTCCAGGATTTGTCCTTATTTCGGTGAAGCTTGCCGGATCTAAAAACTATGTTTATGGATAAATTGATGAGAATTGAACTGCTAGGTAAGAATAAGTTGGGATTAGTGATTGGAGCATGCACAAAGGCTTCGTTTGATGCTCAATTCCATCAGAAATGGAAACATGCAATGATATTTTTCTATCCTGACTCATGAAAACAGTCTTTCCAGATCTCCTGAGTGGGATTTTTTATTCTTTGAATACACATCTGGTTTGGGAATATTTGAAGGAAATCTTTGACAAAGTGAATGAGTAAGGATTTGATAATTTGTAACGACTTGAAAAATGATACAGTGAAACTAGAGCCTCACATGTGAGTTTGGAGTCAAGAACTTAATGAAATGATTATATTTGAATTTGACCCAAAAGTTCTTTAAAATGTGCTTCGAAAGTTACCGGAAACTTGTTTAGCTGTATATAAAAAGATCCGTTTCGTTTTTCGAAAATCCGACTTCATATTCTTGTTTAAGGGGTCAAATTGAGTGGGAAATGGGTCTAACCCAAATTTTAGAGCAACCGTATCAAAATCCAGAATTTCCAAGTGAAGCCTTTTTCGAGGGTCTAATTTGGAGGGTCATATCTCCTAGCACACAAATTATTTGGGTGGCCAATAATATATCCATGGAAAGCCCTTTGAGTTAGCTACCTAACTCACTTCGTTTC
>JAJONQ010053647.1:0-35136 GCA_036250385.1 Solanum microdontum
AATACTCAGATTAAAACAACTATCGGAAGAATATTACAATAAATATTATTATATTTTACCATGAATTACAATAAACATTTTAATAAAATCTTTAAAATGAATGACTCACCTACCACACTACCACCTACCACACTACCACTTTCATGATTTCACCTACCACCATTTCCGCACCGAAAAATGGTCTAGGGTTTCTAGAAGCAATCTCCTAGACCGTTAACTATGTGTCCATATAGGAATCTAGCTTAGTGGATCCACCTAGATAGCTATGTACTAATGGATATCCTTTCCTAATACTCGACCTATTTCTATTCCACTATATAGAATTCCTTTAGCTGAGTTAAAAGAGTCAAAAGAACAGTTGTAAGATCTCCCTTATAAGGGCTATATTTGACCCTGTGTGTCACGTTGGGGCCCTCTGTTCTTATTTGCGTGGAAGAAATATGGTTTACTTAGGATGTCTATTGAATACCGCCAATTGAACCAGTTACTATCAAGAATAAATATCTGCTTCACAGGATTAGTGATCTTTTTTATCAACTTCATGGAGTTCTTGTTCTTGTGTCTTTCCAGAAAGGTTTACGTTCCAAGGTAAATTTGAGTACTGCTTTTCATCCTCAGACTAATGGTAAGGCCGAGCGTACAATTCAGACTTTATAGGATATGTTGAGGGCTAGTGTGATCGATTTTGAAGGTAAATGAGATGATTACTTACCTCTGTTATAGTTTGCTTACTACAATAGCTATCACTCTAGTATCCAACTGTCTCCTTATGGGGCTCTTTATGGCAGAAGGTTTATATCTCCTATTGGATGGTTTGAGGTTGGTGAAAATAGGTAAATAGGACCGGACTTGGATCATCAAGCTATGGAGAAAGTGAAAGTCATTCCAGAAAGGTTGAAGACAGCGCAGAGTCATCAAAAATCCTATACGAATGTTAGGAGAAGACATTTAGAGTTTGAAGTGGATGATTTGGTTTACTTGAACGTGTCACCCATGAAAGGTGTTATGAGATTTGGTAAGAAGGCCAAGCTTAGTACCCAGTATATTGGTCCCTACAGGATATACAAGAGAATTGGCAATATAGTTTATGAGATGGAGCTACCGCCAGAGTTAGCAACAACCCATCTAGTGTTTCACATTTCCATGTTAAAGAAGTATATGGGAGATCCTTAACTTATCATACCTACAAGTAATATTTGTATTAAGGATACCCTATCTTGTGATGAAGTAGCCCTTCAGATTCTAGATCGTCATGTTCACAAGATATGAACCAAGAAAGTTGCATCAGTCAAGGTCTTATGGAGGAATAAGTTTGTTGAGGAAGCTACTTGGGAGGCTGAGGAAGATATGAAGAAGAAATATCCTCATCTCTTTGAGTCTGGAGAAATTCCAAACCAAGGTAATGACTTTTTGTAAAGAAATCTTTAAATTGATATGGTATATTGTAAATATGTTGGCCGGTTGAGTTGGGTGTTAGATATTCCTACCCCCAGTTCATTTTAGAGCGAACTCATTCGAGGACGAATGTTCCCAAGAGGGAGATATTGTAATGCCTCGGCCTTAGAAATGGATAATTTTGGAAAGAACTAAATTAGAAATAGCCAATTTGAGATTTGTGCAAGTTAGTCTTCACTTGTGAGTTTTGGGTCAACTTCGAATGACCATAACTTTCGGTACAAGATGTGTTAGGTAGCTCATAAGGTTTCAGATGAATGATCTTTGAGTCCTCCTTCCAATGCGGCTGAATATGCTAAATTCTGAGTTCGGATGAGAGAGATATGCCCATTTCAGTACAACTTGTCCAATTAAGGAAAGTCGTCCGTTTTAAGGAGGGGTAATTTTATCTCTTCTGTAACACCCCAGAAATTTTTTTCTAACTGATTCTCGAACCGTTCTTCGTAGTAAGTGAGATTTTGCAAGGAATTTAAAATTTCTTGAGTGTTAAGGTCACTAGATGTAGCACCTTAAGTTCCAAGAAGAACACAAGAGAAAAGCATTCAAGTCATTCTTAAGTTTTCTTAAAAAGTTTTGGGTCAACTTCAAATGACCATAACTCCTAGTACAGGTTGAGTTACGTGTGCTACAAGATAGAATATTAAATCCCTTCGAGTCCTCTTTCCAACGCCACTGAGTTTTCTCATTTACGAGTTCTGAGTAAGAAGTTATGACTGATTTACTAACGTCGCACAAACCTGGCAGCAGCTCCGCGACGCAGAGCCAATACGGAGCACACTGCCTGGTGAAAAATCATTCCGACAACCAACTCGTCTTATTTATTTCTTTAGGGGTATTTTAGTCCTAAAAACCCTTAGGAGGTCATCTAAATTTCCCTAAACGTGTAGAAAATTAGGTTTCTTAAATCAAAACCCAATGATTCACTCCAAAGATTCTACGCTCAAGAAAATCAAGAAAAGTTAAGGCTAGGGTTCTTCTTCAAAGGTTTTCCTTCAAGTTGCTTCAAATGGATAATTCTTTCAGGTATGTAAGCTTCCATAGTGTTGGTTTTTTTCACTCACACGCCAATCATGTTAATTTTAGCTTTAAATTCTTTCTAAAAGATGAATCTTTGATATTCTTGTTATGTATTCATGAATTTGTTTCCATTCGTGAATTGGGTTGAAATTGAGGAGTTATTGAGGTTAATGTGTCGATTTATAGAGTGGTTAGAGTTAGATTCTAATGTACATGTGCTGGGTATCTAAATCTAAAGAGAGATTGAGAAAAATAATCAAATTTAGGTGAATTGAGGCTGGGAAAAGAAGAAGGAGAAAGTCGAGTGCGATCTGGCATGCAAGTCCACGTCACTGACTTACTCCAAGTCGAGGTTAGGACGCGGACTACTCTGTCTCAAAATTTAATTTCACGAGTATTATTTTATACCATCTTCGTATCGCAGAGTTTTTCCAAGACGGTGATTTTGTGAATTTTCTCATGTTTAGCTATCAACAATCACTCCTAAACATCATGAGACCTTTCCTATCATAAGTCACAACCTTGAATCCATAATTCAAATTCAAGGTAGAGTTAAAAGTTAGGTCTTGAGAGTTCTTTCGAACATTTTGAGAAAGTCCCTTTTAGTCCTTTTGATGAGTCTTCTACAAATTATAATAATTTCTTACAAGACTCGAGCAAGTGAGTATGAGTGACCAGAATGTATTCGTGTGTCCACTTTATCATTACAAGATCCATCATATCATGAACCATAACCCTTGAATTCATAATTCAGATTTAAGAGAGAGTTAAGGGTAGAGTTCAAGAAAGCCTTTGAGTTAAATTGTGAATCCTTGAGATCAACTATCGATTTGAACTAACTTTTGAGAAAGTAATTGAGAGAGAATGAGAAGAGTCGTATACCTGAGTTCCTTATTGATATTTTGACCCTTGAGTCAAGTCGTTCATGCCCATAACTTCTGTATGAACTCAATCAATTTAGTATCTTTAAAAGGAGTAGTATCTTCAAGTTCTAAGCCTTTAAGTGTTGAGTTCCTAATCCCTTTTGAGAAGTATCTTTGAGTCCTTGTGTTGAATATTTCATGCTCATAATTCCACAAGAACATTATAAGTCGAATAGTCTTGAGATGAGAAGTATCTTTGAGTCATTGAGTGAGTAGTTCATTCTCATAATTCCGCATGAACTCTGAGTTGAGCATTCTTGAAATGACTAGTATCATTGAAGTTCTTGAGTTCCAAGTATTTGAGTTCTAACTATGGTTATTGAAAACCTTGCATTGAGTAGATTATGTCCATAATTTGGCATGAACCTTATTTTAAGAGGTCTTTTACAAACGTTTTAACTTTGTTTTAAGGCTTAAATTTTGAGTTCTGTAAAGAGTAAAGTTGAAGTTCTTTTCTTCAAAAAGTATATGGGGACTATGTACTCCCAAAGAGATTCAAAATGTTTTCACATTTAAATAAAAACGGAAACTGAGATTTCCAAAGAGCCTTCGGGCTAGTTTTCAGAAAAGAGTATTAATTTCAAAATGAAGCAAAAGGGGAAACTGAGATTTCCAAGACGAGCTAAGTTTTTAGCATTTATCTCAAATCACAGAAAGAAGTATGTTTTAAACATAAAGAGCTAGTATCATATTTTGGGAGTAGTATTGAGTACCGAATTGGGGGCGAGCATGAATTCAGATAACTCACGTCTCCATAAAATCATATAGCCACCATGGGTAGGAAAGGGTCATACTTTTTAGATGAACCTTTTTCACAATAAACTAGTGGATCCACTTAGTAGTTCAGGTCTTATGCCGATGGCAAGGTATAGGATGGTCCTTGGCAGCATGAGGTAAAGTGATGTATCATCACTATAGCTCTTAAGTGATGGTTGTCGGTTAGAGAAACTCCCATAGAAATTATATTATTTTCTTATATGAGAAAAGTTGAGTTTGTTATTACATTTTCTTGAACGAACTGAGTTGTTTTACTGTTTTACAAAACTTTCCATTTATTGCATGTGTATTGTTGCTTTATATTGAACTGAGTATCCAGAGTTGAGTACCCAGAGTTGAATATCCTATCCTTAAGTTGAGTATCTAATCTCTGAGTTGAGTATCTTATCCTTGAGTACTTCTGAGTTGAGTAAGTTTGAGTAGTTTGGAGTATTCCTTGAGTTGAGTAAGATTGAAAAGAGGTAAGTATGTTTCCTTCTTATCAAGTTTCAAGCTTATGTTATGCTTTAGAATTCCCCTTATATGCTCGTACATTCCACGTACTAAGCCATTTGGCCTGCATCTTCTCATGATGCAGACACGGGTATTCAGGATCATCAACAGGAGCTTCGTTGATACATCCGAGAGTTCGAGTTAGCTATGGTGAGCTTCCTTGCTTCCGGAGGATTTCATTTACTTTTTAGTTCAGTCAGGATGTCGTGGGTCTTGTCCCGACTTCCATCGTTATCAGTTAGAGGCTTCATAGATAGTCAGTATTGTTAAGAAGTCTGAATCATATGTTTTATTTAATGTTTTAAAGACTTAAGTTGCCTATTTTATGGCTAGTTGAATAATTTAATTTTATTAAGTTTTCTTTTGAGTTAAAGCTTGTATTTAAGTTTCATGAATTTTATTCAATTTTTAAGCTTTTGAATGCGTGAATTAGTTTTTCGGTTGTAGTTAGCCAGGATGAGGGTTTGCTTGGGGACCAGCAATGGTTCTCGAGTGTCTGCGACGTCAAGGGTGTAGGCTCGGGTCGTGGCAAACTTTGTATCAGAGCACAAATATTAAGTATCCTAAGGTGTCTATGAAGTCGTGTCAATAGGATCTTATTTATGGTTCTGAGGGCCCCACTTCTATAAATGAGGGATTACAGACATTTAAGAAAAGTTTCCTTTCTTTCATACTCTTAATCGTGAAATAGAGCTATATCATAGAGACTTATTCTAACTCGTGTGTTCTCCTATTCCTTCAACTACCCATCATACTAGAGGTGGTTAAAATGCAGAGTCAGTTCTTTGTCGATGAGTTGCTCTCAGCAAGAGTTTTGAGGGAGTCATGAGACTCCAGAGGGGCTTAAGAGAAGTCCAAGAGTAAGTTAAGTGTAAAGTTTAAGAGTAATGCCCTCATATTCATATGAATCGTGCATTTGAGCTAAAAGTAAGTTGTACTCTTTTCCTTATGCCTTGTTTCAGTTGAGATCCTTTTTAAGTATGTTAAGAGCTTGAGTAGTATTGTCACCTGAAAAGGTAGTATAAGTTCTGAGATCATGAGCAGTAGTAGTGAAAGTGCCCAGTGTTAGAGGAAAGTATGCAGAGATTTAGTAATCCTAGAAAGGAAGATAATGATGAGGCAAGCTATGTTATTATAGTCATGCACCCAGTAAGTTTTGATGATGAGTTTTTACTTATGGGTAGACTAAGAAGTGATGAGTTGTGAAGAGCTCAGGATAGGAGGTAGAGTAAGAGTTGCAAGTCAAGATGAGTTAGAGTATACCTTAACTAGAAAAGGGTTATGAGGATGTGTCATTGTGTTTGTATTGACTAAGTGTAAGTGGTGAATAGAAGAGCAAGAGTATTCATGAGGTGATAACTCTAAGCTAGGCTTATGATCTTTAAGGGAAAGCCCGTAATATTCAAAGTGTTATAGAACTAATTAGGTAGTGATGTATAGTGAATGAGTGAATAGTACTCAAGTTGTGAAGGGAAATGTGATAGTAAATTCTAAGTATGAATACTAAGAGGTGAGGATTGGCTATTTGTCATAAGGTCCTAGTGGATGACTATTTCTGAATTTGTATCTAGTAGTTGTAAGTTAGTATAGTAAGCGAGCAATCATATTGATATTCGGGTTTAGTCATAAATGTTAAGCTTGAATTCGAGATGAGTGTCATGATCAAGAGAATGGAAACATAAGGGTGATGATGTTAGCCTTGAGATTTATTCTAAAAGACTTGACATAGAGTAGGTGAGGAATTGAGGTGATAGTTGTAATAGATATGAGTGGTACAAGTGAGAAACCGTAACATTTATATAAGGGCAGTGAAGTTTGTCTATGTCACAAGAGTAACAAGAGCATTAAGAGGTGTGCCGAGATGGTATGTTACCAGATGAGGTTGCAATTAAGTTATGATTTTCCATGAGTGCCTAGATAGCATAATTGAGTTGTTAATGTAGAATAGGTCCATACATTTCAAGTGTTAGCTTTAGACCTAAGGGGGAGATGATAAGATGAGAAATCAAGTCAAGTGTTGAGAATTCCTTAAGGAGCTGGTTAGTAGGAGTACATAGAGTTGTTAGAGTACTAAGATTGAATGTAGTGGTAAAGAGTAATAGTTTGAGATGAGATCCCCTATAGAGAAGTAGAAAATCTGAACTTAAGGATTTTGGTTAAGCTTGAATATAGTAAGAGCAGACCATTAGACTCAAACCTTAGTAAGAGTAACCCATTCTATACCCAGTCCAGTCTTCATTCGAGGACGAATGTTCCCAAGGGGGAAATATTGTAACACCCCAGAAATTTTCTTCGAAGTCAGACACGAGCTGTTCTTTGTAGAGAGTGAGATTTTGCTAGGAATTTAAAATTTCTTGAGTGTTTAGGTCACTAGATGTAGCACCTTAAGTTACAAGAAGAACCCAAAAGAAAAGTATTCAAGTCATTCTTAAGTTTTCTTAAAATGTTTTGGGTCAACTTCAAATGACCGTAACTCCTAGTATAGAATAAGTTAGGAGAGCTACAGATATAAAATTAAAGCCCTTCTAGTCCTCTTTCCAATGCCACTGAGTTTGCTCAATTCCGAGTTTTGAGAAAGAAGTTATGACTGATTTACTAACATCGTGCAAACCTGGCAGCAGCACCGCGACACGGAGCCAATACGGACCTCACTGCCTGGTGAAAAATCATTCCGATGCTCATCTTATTTATTTCTTTAGGGGTATTTTAGTCCTAAAAAATCTTAGGAGGTCATCTAAATTGCTCTAAACGTGTAGAAAATCAGTTTTCTTAAATCAAAACCCTCTGATTTACTCCAAAGATTTTACTCTCAAGAAAATCTAGAAAAGCTAAGGCTAGGGTTCTTCTTTAAAGGTTTTCCTTACAGTTGCTTAAAGAGGATAATTCTTTCAGGTATGTAAGCTTCCATTGTGATGGGTTTGTTCACCCACATGCCAATCATGTTAACTTCAGCTTTCAGTTCGTTCTGCAAGATGAAGCTTTGATATTCTTGTTATGTATTCATTAATTTGTTTCCATTCTTGAATTGGGTTGAAATTGAGGAGTTCTTGAGGTTAATGTGTCGATTTATAGAGTGGTTAGAGTTAGATTCTAGTGTACATGTGCTTGGTATCTAAATCTACAGAGAAATGGAGAAAAAGAATGGAATTTAGGCGAATTGGTGCTGGGAAACGATGAAGGAGAAAGTCGAGTGTAATCTAGCACGCAAGTCCACGTCGAGGACTTGCTCCCCCAGTGAGCTAAGAGTTGCCCTGCGTCGCAATTAGGATGCGGATTCCTCTGTCTAAAAATTTAATTTTGCGAGTATTATTTAAAACCATCTCCGCGTCGCGGACTTGTTCCATGATGGTGATTTCGTGACTTTTCTCATGTTTAGCTATCAACAATCATTCCTAAACATCATGAGACCTTTCCTATCACAAGTCACAACCTTGAATCCATAATTCAAATTCAAGGTAGAGTTAAAAGTTAAGTCTTGATAGTTCTTTCAAACATTTTGAGAAAGTCCCTTTTAGTCCTTTTGATGAGTCTTCTACAAATTCTAATAATTTGTTACAAGACTCTACCACGTGAGTATGAGTGAGAAGAATGTATTCATGAGTCCACTTTATCATTACAAGATCCTTCATATCATGAACCATAACTCTTGAATTCATAATTCACATTTCAGATAGAGTTAAGGGTAGAGTTCAAGAATGCCTTTGAGTTCAATTGTGAATCCTTGAGATCAACTATCAATTTGAACTAACTTTTGAGAAAGTAATTCAACGAGAATGAGAAGAGTCATATACCTGAGTTGCTTATTGATATTTTGACCCTTGAGTCAAGTCGTTCATGCCCATAACTTCCGCATGAACTCAATCAATTTAGTATCTTTGAAAGGAGTAGTATCTTCAAGTTCTAAGCATTTAAGTGTTGAGTTCCTAATCCCTTTCAAGAAGTATCTTTGAGTCCTTGAGTTGAATATTTCATGCTCATAATTCCGCATGAACATTATAAGTTGAACGGTCTTGAGATGAGAAGTATTTTTGAGTCATTGAGTTGAGTAGTTCATGCTCATAATTCCACATGAACTTTGAGTTGAGGATTCCTGAAATGAGCAGTATCATTGAAGTTCTTTAGTTCCAAGTATTTTTGGGTTCAATCTATGGTTATTGAAAACCTTGCATTGAGTAGTTCATGTCCATAATTTGGCATGAACCATATTTTAAGAAGTCTTTTACAAACGTTTGGACTTTGTTTTAAGACTTAAGTTTTGAATTCAGTAAATAGTAAAGTTGAAGTTCTTTTCTTCAAAAAGTATATGGGGACTATGTATTCCCAAAGAGATTTAAAATGTTTTCACATTTAATTAAGAACGGAAATTGAGATTTCCGAAGAGCCTTCGGGCTAGTTTTCAGAAAAGAGTATCGCTTTCTAAATGTAGCAAGATGGGAAACTGCGATTTCCAAGATAGCCTTTGAGCTAAGTTTTGAGAAATTATCTCAAATCACAGAAGGAAGTATGTTTTAAACATAAAGAGCTAGTATCATATTTTGGGAGTAGTATTGAGCACCGAATTGGGGGCGAGCATGAGTTCAAATAACTCACGTCTCCATAAAACCATGTAGCCACCATGGGTAGAAAAGGGTCATACTATTTAGATGAACCTTTTTCACAATAGACTAGTGGATCCACTTAGTAGTTCAGGTCCCATGCTGATGGCAAGGTATAGGATAGTCCTTGGCAGCGTGAGGTAAAATGATGTATTATCACTATAGCTCTTAAGTGATGGTTGTCGGTTAGATAAAATCCCACAAAAATTATATTATTTTCTAATATGAGAAAAGTTGAGTTTGTTATTGCATTTTCTTTAACGAATTGAGTTGTTTTACTGTTTTATAAAGCTTTCCATATATTGCATTTGTATTGTTGCTTTATATTGAGATGAGTATTCAAAGTTTAGTACCCAAAGTTGAGTATTTAGAGTTATGTACCTAGAGTCGAATATCATATCCTTGAGTTGAGTATCTAATCTCTGAGTTGAGTATCTTATCCTTGAGTACTTCTGCGTTGAGTAAGTTTGAGTAGTTTGGAGTATTCCTTGAGTTGAGTAAGATTGAAAAGAGGTAAGTATGTTTCCTTCTCATCAAGTTTCAAGCTTATGTTATGCTTTAGAATTCCTCTTACATGCTCGTACATTCCACATACTAAGATAGTTGGCCTACATCTTCTCATGATGTAGACACAGGTATTCAGGATCATCAACAGGAGCTTCGTTGATACATCCGAGAGTTCGAGTTAGCTATAGTGATCTTCCTTGCTTTCGGAGGATTTCATTTACTTTTTAGTTCAGTCAGGATGTCGTGGGTCTTGTCCCGACTTCCATCGTTATCAGTTAGAGGTTTCATAGATAATCAGTATAGTTGAGAAGTCTGTATCATTTATTTTATTAAACGTTTTAAAGGCATAAGTTGCCTATTTTATGGCGAGTTGAATAATTTATTTTTAATGCAGTTTTCTTTTGAGTTAAAACTTGTGTTTAAGTTTCATGAATTTTATTAATTTTTTAAGCTTTTGGATGCTTGAATAATTTTTCTGCTTGTAGTCAGCCAGGATGAGGGTTCGCTTGGGGACCAACAATGGTTCTTGAGTGCCGGCCACGTTCAGGGTGTAGGCTCGGGTCGTGACATTTTCCATACCCCACTAGTCATAAAAGAATTTCCCACCTAAGTTAAGGGGTCGGATCAGATTGAGTCAATTGGGATTTATTCAAAAGCGTTCAAGAAACTAGGGCAAAGTTCAGGAGGAGAGAAAGGGAGAAACTTTCAAGTGTTCATCCAGATTGGATGTTTTCGCCAAGAATTCGATTCTTTCAAAATATGTAATCTTACAAAGTGTTGGGTTTGTTCGCCTTTACTACAATCATGTAATCTCATACCCATGAATTCATTCTTGAGTTAAATTTGTAATGGAGTGTTGTTTTGAGTTCTTGGGGCAAGCATTTTCGAATGAGTCGAGTTAATTGGTAGTTCCGTTTGTGGATTTCGCAAAAATTGTTCTTGGTTATACGAATTCTAGAATTTTGACCTTACATTTGCTGTGGGGATGAGTTGAATTGAGTTTGGGAGAGGAAGAAAATATCGGGTAAATAATTGTGCCCACCTCTGCATCACGGAGGCTTAGATGTTTAGTCTCTAGATAAATACCCCCCTCTCCACGTCGTGAAGAGGATACAAAGTCTTCTGTCTCGAAATTTATTTTGTGACCAAAAATAACATTTTTTCCGCGTCGCGCCCATGTTTTCCAGTTTGGGTCTTCGTTCATCTCTGGTTATCAACAATCCAAACTTCATTTAATCATTGAGAGATCCTATATCCTAATCATAATTCTTGAATGAACATTTCAAATTCAATATAGAGTTGAGAGTAAAGTTCGTGGGAGTCATTTGAGTCATTTTGAGAAATCTTTTACAATCTTCTAAAACTTGTTTTAAGACTTGAGCACTTGAGGTTGAGGATGAGGATAGTTGAGTTTCATTTTCTAAAATGAATATATGGGAACTATGTATTCCCAAGAATAAATGTTTTTATATTTAAAATGAGGGGATACCTTTATTTCCAAATGACTTCATGAGGTGTTTTTGAGAACTTACTCTTTTAAGAGAATATTTTGAGTAATAATCTCAAAGTTCAGGATGAGGAAATGTTATTAAGCATATGAGCATAAGATATATTATTGGGAGTAGTATTGAGCACCGATATGGGGATGAGTTGAGACAACTCAAAGTCCTCTTAAACTATGTATGCGAACATGGGTAAAGGTCCATACTTTTTAGATGATTCCTTTTTGCTTTTTTAAGCTTAGCTTAGTGGATGCACTTAGTTTAGGATGTATTATAATCTGGCAAGGTATAAGGCAGTTCTAGCAGCGTGGGCGAGACATTGTATCATCACATAGCTTATAGTAATGGTTGTCGGTTAGAGAATCTCCCAAATAAGAGTAAACAATTATTATTGTATTTTTAAATACTTTGAGTTATTTTTTACTATTTTAAAAGCTTTCTTATATAGCATCTTTTATTGTTGCTTTACAATGAGTTGAGTATTCCTGAACTGAGTAGAGTTGGGTGAAGTTTAGTTGAGTGGAGGTGAGGTGAGGTGAGGTGAATATGCTTTCCTTTTTATCAATTTAAGCTTGTAGGTTATGCTAAGTTTTCCTCTTACAGGCTCGTACATTCAATGTACTGATCTCATTTGGCCTGCATCTTTTCATGATGCACATACAAATATTTGAGGTAATCGACAGACGCACCGTTGATACCACTAGTTGTCCCACGGCTGCTTTGGTGAGCCTCCTTGTTTCAGAGGGCTCCATATCTACTTTTAGTATTGTTAGGAGGTCCTGGGTCTTGTCCCGACCTCCCTATTAGTTATTAGAGGCTTTATAGATAGTAGTGATTTGAGGAGTCTTTTTCATTCTATTGTTAATGTTTTAGACTTGAGTTGCCTTCTTATTGCCAGGGAATATTTTAATACATTTATGAGTTATTTCTTTAAAGCTATGAGTAAAATTTTGCTTTTGAGTTCATCTATTTTGTGAGAAAGTCTTCCACTAAGAATTTAGTCAAGCCAAAGGTTAGCTTGGGGACCAATAATGGTTCTCATGTGCCAGCCACACCTAGGGTGTAGGCTTGGGGCGTGCATATATGATTTTGAATTGAAGAGAATTAGAGTAAATGGGGAGGTTAAGGGTTTTAGGAATTAGTTATACTCTTAAAAATAAGTCTAAACTTCGTAGTATATTAATTAAAAGAGTAAGAAACACCTACATACCCCTAACTTAAAATTATCAAACAACTTCCATGAGTCTAAAACGTACTTCTATGGACCGCATTATCCACTCGTGGATCCCAATAAGTGAAATTCCAAGTCTTTCAAATACAAGTTGTACTGTTGGTGTGTAAAACAAGGGTTGAGGCTATACATTTTGGAACATTCTAATCTTCAACTCCAAGATCCTATCCACGACGCATATATGGATCCATTAACCATAAAGTCAACTCATAAACACTGAACCAACATTTTAAAATTCTACATGTCGACCATGACTAGGTTCCACGAACCGTAGATCATTACATAAACCGTACACATAGTAATGTAATTGTTCGTCCTCATGCCAATAATATAGTTCTTCAATAAGTTCAGCCATGAAATCCTTTATGTAATGATTCTTGAGTAGTTCTTGAGTTTTCGCCACTTTCTTTATCAATGGAGGTTCTGAGTTCTTGAGGTGAGGGTCTTGCGAATGTGTGATGTTTCTTAATAGATTTCCAGTGGGATCTTGATAATTTCGTGTTGGTTTGTGAATCAAAAGGAATTTTGAAGAAACCAATAGATTATAGATGAGTTAGGACCCGAAATTGAACAAGAAAATTGGTCGGATTTCTGGGTTCGGGCTAGGATAATGCGCCTCATAGCTCTATAATGGTTGGTGCCATGTAAGAACAGTGCGCCCCGAAGTAGTCTCATCACCTTTGGGGCTGGCGCAACACGGTACTGATGCGCCTGGGTCGCCTGACCCTTTTTCTTATCCGTTCTTCGTCCCGTATGTGTTCCTTCAATACGTATCTTCATTCTTTTCTTGATATTAACTCTTAGAGTGTTATTTAATTCTTAAGAGATCCTACATATCCAAATCACATATCTGAATTTACACTTCGAATTAATGTAAAGTTAAGAGGAAAGTTAAAGAGGTCCTTTTTAAGTCATTTCAGAGGTCTTGTGCAATGAACTATAGACTTGAACTAAGTCTTAAGTAAATGAGTTCGAAAATGAGTTGTGTTCATGAGTCTACATTGTTATTGAGATCCCGGAGTTGAGGTTTTCATGTCCATAATTCCGTATGAACCACATGAAGTTAGTATTCTTGAGATGAGTAGTATCGTTGAGTTTTGAGTATTGAGTTTCCATAGTTCTATTGAGGTCCTTGAATTGATTCATTCATGTCTATAATTCAACATGAAGTCTATTTTGAGTTATAAATCTTGAAAACTTTTTAAAGCCAACATTTGAGTTTTGAATTGAGTTTTTGAGGAAGTAAAGATGAGTTGTGAGAAAGAGTTTTAAAACATTATTAGTACGACAGTCGAGTATGCCATCAATGTTTAAGTTGTATGGAGTTAGATATGCCATCAATGTTTATGCATAAAGAGTTCCCGAGTAATCAATGATAAGATCACAATATGATTTTCATATATTTTTGATAAAAAGTTTTAAAATATGAATTAATAAAGAGAATAAGGGAACTATGTAATTCCCAGAGGTTTCATTTTTACGTGAAGAAAGATAATATTATTTTAAGAAAAGAGAAACTTAGATTTCTAAACAAGTTTATGAGTTCAGAGATATTTCAGAGGAGTTACCGCTTTTAAGATGATAGTATGAGCAATTATCTCAAACTAGAGGAAGCGTATGTTTTTAAACATTGAGCATGAGTATATTTTACTGGGAGTATAATTGAGCACCGATATGGGGATGAGTTAAGACAACTCACATTCCTCATAACCATGTATGTCATCATGGTTACAAGTACATACATTTTAGATGAATCCTAAGTGTATTTGGGTAGAGCTTAGTGGATCCGCTGAGTTGAGGTGTCCTATACCCCGGTAAGGTATTGGAATATTCTGGTAGCGTGGACGAGATTTTGTATTGTCACGCCCCGAAGCTACCCCAGGACGCGGACACGGGACCTAGGATCACAAGCGATCCCAAGCTAACCCTGTTGGCATAAGCATACTAAATAAACTGAAGTAAGAAAAATACTGTGCGGAAGCTAAGTCATAAGATAAACTGAAATGATGGAGAAAATCCATTCGATGTATGAATATATATATATATAACCTCAAAGTATGGACTCCAAACTTAAGTGTTAAATTACTATTATATCCCTAACTTAGGTTGTGACTTATTCGATGAGTTGTAACTTTTTTTATAAGTTGTGACTTTTTTCGAAGGGTTGTGCTTTTTCGATGATTTGTGAATTTTCCAATTAATTGTGACATTTTTAATAAGTTGTGACTTTTCCAAAGGGTTGTGCCTTCTCAAAAGGTCATGAGTTTTCCTATAAGACACAAAAATACTTGTTCATACCACCCTTTGTTGACTATAAATAGAGGGGCATCCTCTCATTTTTTTCAACCACAATTTTTTTTAATCTTCTACTCTTATTCTTCTTCTTGCATTTTAAAAGATTTCATAAGATTTATTGTCATTGAGTTAGTTCAAATGAGGTTGTAAGTGATTCCTTTGCTCTAAGTATATGCTGATTACTGTCGAGTTTGTGAGTGGAAAGAAACATTTCTTTTTGGTGAAAAAAGAAAATGTACATTTTCGTTGGTGTATTACTTGTGTCATTAGTTGTATGAGAGCCTTGTGTTTCCTTTTCTGCAATAATTTATCATATCAAAATTAAATCAATTGCTAATAGTGGTCTATTTGTAACTTGCTAAGTCCATGGTTGTGGTGTTAACTCCCCTTTGATGATATGCTTCAATGTTCAACCTTATTTATCATTTCTTAATATTACAGTATTTTAGACGAAGAAAAGCTCATCTACACACACACACACACACACACACACACACATATATATATATATATATATATATATATATATTTCGGTAGGTATTTGTATTTAAATTAAAGTTTTATATATGTCACAAATGTATTATCAAGTTAACAAGATCTTCTAACTTTAAAATATATTATTTACTTCTAACTTCAAAATATATTATTTTAAATTAGTTCTAAAAAATAAAATATAGTTGTTCTCTTCACATGTTCATATGACATTTGAACGGTTTAACTTGAAATACACGTGCAAACACATTTGGTTAGATAACAAGAAAAATACACAACAAATATCGTCTATAAGGTAATATTATTGAGATACGGCTAATTACATGATTGAACCTCAGCAAATTGAAATAAATATATGCATTTAGCTAATAAAAATTTTCATTGACCATCTTCATAGGATCGCATGAATAAGATATATATATATATATAATGATCCACATTGAACATTCACAAAAAAAACTGCAATATTATTTTTTGAAAAGCCTATTATTTAAATCTTCGCTTAAATAAACAATACTATTAACTATAATATAAATTTTTTGAATTGGTAATCACGTGCAACGTATGTGTCGAAAAACTAGTATATATATATATATATATATATACAAACAACTGAGAAGAGTTTAAGATACTGAAATAAAACTCAAATGCTAAAGTTGAATCTAGTTAAGTCTGAAATATGCCTATATGTGACTAGAAGTGCTGGGACATTCCCTAGCTAATAAATCTAGCAAAAACATAAACTAAAGACTAAATATACGAAAGAAACATGTTTTTCATCCTCGAGAATGAGGACTCACCACTGAAGTTGTTGAGCTAAAGATCGGGAACCGATCTATGCCTATCTGAAAGCTAAGGACTTGAACCTACATAACAAGAAGATGTAGCACGGAGTATGTGTCAGTTCTTGAAAGGTACAGAGCATGTGGGATAGGATAAAGTTGAACAATATACATAACTGAAAAAAACATACTGAGCAATAATATAAGATGAACATGATGAATATACTGCAAGTGAACTAAACTGAACGTAAAGACACAATTCATAACATGCTAAAGCTGGATACTAAACTATAACTGATAACCTGGTCAATACAATAGAATCTGAATGTGGGAGCTACTATTAACTGACATAAAACCACATGAGATAAACGTGGTGTCCGATGTATACGCCCCATCTAGAGGACCCAATATACCCCGCCAGAGGAATAGAAAAAGGATTGGCGTGATCAGAAAAATGTATTGCCCACAGAAGGGACTTATAAACCTACGGGGGTACGTAGTTTTAGGACTATTCGGGTACGCTGAATCCTAGTCCACTCGGTCTAAGCCTACTCCCAATTAGAATGTATTTATGAATTATTATGACTGAAATACTGAAGTACTGGATAGCTCAATTATTGACATGCAAACTCTTAGAATGCAACAAGTATTAATAATGTTACATTCGTAAACTAAAGCATGTATATCTATTTAGACTGACCTATTATGTGTTCGAATTAAACGAATCTACACAACTAGGGTTCTGAATATCATGCAATATACTAAACAACACTATGATAATCTGATTTGGATCATTCTAAAATCTAAAGTACAACAATTTCTAACATTTAAGTAACCCTAGGTCTAGATAATATTAACGGAATCAAGGTTCCGACTGAAATCTAGGGACCTAATGTGTCAAAGGAACCCACTAGTGAAATCCCACATACCTGGTGATCAATTTCACGGGGAAATCTTTCGATTTCGGGGCTGGAAGTACGGAAACCTTGCTGCATTCTTGGACTAGGGCTTGGTCGACTCTTTCTCCTTCTTTTGTTCAACTTGATGAATTTTTGGAGAATTTGTTTACTAGGGTAAGTTCTAATTAGGTTTCTAGGCTAAAACAGATAAAAACTATGTAGTTTAGGGGTCTAACGCATAAGGAAAAGACCAAATGACCGCTGACATAAAAGTTGTGTGGGTCATCGACGGAGTAGATCGACGGTCCATTCGGCTCGGTCGTCGACAAAGTTCTGGCACTTGAAAATCTAGTGCCCTATCTACAGCCTTGGACCACAGACCATGGTGTGCGGCGTGGGTCTACCCTTAGCCAAATTTTTTGTGCTTTCTGATGAGGGGCTGCAGGTGGAAATCCACAGATGCCACATATAATCTGTGGGTCACCCTACGACCTATGGGTGGTGCCCATCGGTGGCACCTGCAACTTTTGGAATCTGCATTTTGAAGGAACAAGATACAAAGACTAAAGCTACGTATGAATGACTGAAAAACTAGAGAGGAACTATTACCTCAACCTGGAATGAAATCAGAAGGAATGAGATGAGAATACTTGGCCTTCATGGTTGCTTCTGCTTCCCAAGTAGCTCCTTGTATGGACTAACTCGTCCACAAAACCTTAACTGAAGCAACTTCTTTGTTTCTCAACCATCGAACCTGATGATCAAGAATTTTAACTGGAACATCCTCATAAGTGAGACTAACCTTCACAACCACACTTTCCAATGGTACTATGGATGCTGGATTACCCACACACTTCTTCAACAATGAAATGTGAAAGACTAAATGGACTTCTGCTAGTTCTGCTGGCAGTTCTAACTCATATGTCAGTTTAACAATCCTTTTCAATATCTTGTAAGGGACTACATATCTAGGACTGAGATTCCCCTTCTTGCCAAATTTCATCACCCCCTTCATAGGTGACACTTTCCGGAAAACCCAATCATCAACTTGGAACTCCAAGTCCCTTCTGCTTACATCTACATAGGCTTTTTGGTGATCTGGACTGTCTTAAGTCTATCTCTAATGATCTGAACTTTTTCCATAGCATCATGAACCTAATATGGGCCTATCAAGGCTGCTTCACCTATTTTAAACCAACCAATCGGAAATCTACATCTACACCCATACAAATCCTCATAAGGGGCCATCTCAATGTTGGAATGGTTGATATTACTGTAGGCAAACTCTATAAGAGGAAGGTGATCATCGCAATTACCATTTAAGTCGATCACACAACATGTCCTCTAAGGTCTGAATGGTATGCTCTGCCTAACCATCCGTGTGTGGATGAAAAGTTGTGCTAAGATTAACTAGAGTACCAAGACCTTTCGAAAAAGACTTCCAAAAATAAGAGGTAAACTGAGGACCTCTATTTGAGATTATAGATAAAGGGGCTCCATATAACCTGACTATCACATTAATGTACAACTTGGCGTAGTCTTCTACCGAATCTGTAGTCTTAACCGCCAAAAGGCATGGAAACTAAGTAACTGTGTCAACTATCACCCAAATGGAGTCATACTGTCTGTGAGTATGAAGTAAACCTGTAATGAAGTCGATGTTGATCACTTCCCACTTCCAAGTAGGAATGTTGATCTCTTGAGTCATAACCCCTGCTTTCTGATGTACTACCTTCACTTGCGGGCAATTAGGGCACTTAGCCACAAGATCTACTATATCCCTTTTCATACCATTCCACCAAATGACATCTCGAAGATCACCATACATCTTAGTGGTGCCTGGATGAATAGAATATCTAGAATTATGGGCTTCTACAAGAATTTTCTATCTCAACTCACCTACCTTAGGAACTCATAATCGACCGTGATAGCAAAGCACACCATCTCCCCCTTGGGAGAAAACCTCAACTCTCGTCAGATGTACCGCACCCTTTAGTTAAAGCAATATAGGATTACTCTCTTGTTTCTCCCTAACCTCTGCTACCGATGAAGAATCTACCCCATTCTGAACTGTTACACCACCATCTAATATTCTCAAAAGGCGAACTCCCAAGTGAGCAAGCCTGTAAACCTCTTTTGCTAGTTCTTTTCTCTCTTCCCTAATATGTGCTACACTACCCATACATAGTCTACTAAGGGAATTTACTACTACATTGGCCTTACCAGGATGGTAATGCACACTCATATCATCATCCTTGAGGAACTCAAACCAACTCCTCTGGTGAAGATTCAACTATTTGGGGTAAACACATACTGAAGGCTTTTACGGCCTGTGAACACATCTACATGAAGACCATACAAGTAATGTCTCCAAATCATAAGTGCAAACACTATTGCTGAAATATCGAGGTCATGAGTTGGATAGTTCTTCTTATGCACCTTAAGTTGTCTGAAGCATAAGCTATGACCTTACCTCGCTGCATCAACATACGACCTAGGCCGACTGTGGAGGCATCACAATACATCACATAACCGTATGTACCTTCTGGTAGAGTCAAAACAATAGTTGTAGTCAACCTAGTTTTTAGTTCTACGAAGCTTTTCTCACAATCATCTGACAACTAAATCTTAACCCTTTTATGAGTCAGCTTAGTTAATGGAAAGGCTATGGATGAAAATCTTTCCATGAACCTTCTCTAATAACCAGCCAAACCAAAGAAACTTCTTATATCTGTAGGAGAGGTACGTCTGGGCCATTGTTTCACTACTTCTATTTTCTAAGAATCCACTCGGATCCCTTCTCTATACATAATATGCCCAAGAGTAGCAACTTATTTCAACCAAAACTCATATTTGTTAAACTTAGCGAATAACTAGCGATCTTTGAGAGTTTGTAGGACAACCCTTAAATGAGTCGCATGTTCTTCCTCATTCCTAGAGAAAATGTGAATATCATCAATAAAGACGAGAACGACCAAGTCCAAATACTGCTTGAACACTCTGTTAATCAAATCCATGAAAGTTGTAGGAGCATTGGTTAGTCCAAATGACATAACTACATATTTATAATGACCATACCAATTTCTGATGACTATTTTCAGGATGTCATTATCTATGACTCTAAGCTGATGATAACCGGATCTGAGGTCTATCTTCGAGAAATGACTAGCACCTTGAATTTGGTCGAACAAGTCATCAATCCTGGGTATAGGATGCTTATTCTTGATTGTGAATTTGTTCAACTACCTATAGTCAATGCATATCCTGAGAGAACCATCTATTTTTTTCACGAACAACACTGGTGCACCCTATGGGGAAATACTAGGTTTGAAGAAGCCCTTATCTAGAAGGTCTTTCAACTGCTCCTTCAATTCCTTAAGCGTAGCTAGAGCCATTTTATAAGGAGGAATAGAAATAGGCTGGGTATCTGGGAGGAAATCAATTCCAAAGTCAATCTCCCTTTCGGGAGGAACTCCGGAAAGTTCTTCTAGAAACACTTCTCGAAACTTATTAACTACTGGAACTGACTCAAAAGTTGTGGTTTCGGAGCTTGAATCCTTTACCCGAACAACATGATTGAGATAACCCTGAGAAATCATCTTTCTAACCTTAAGGTAAGAAATGAATCGAACAACAGGGGCTAAGCTACACCGTTCAATTCTCAGGATGGTTCGTCTGGAAACTAGAAAGGAATGATCCTAGTTCGTCAATCGACCGAGGCAGAAAAGGAATGTAACCAATCCATGCTTAGAATGACATCAAAGTCCACCATTTCTATCTCTACAAGATTTGTTGAGGTGACTTTTTGAGAAACTGTGATAGGGTAATTTTTGTATACACGTCTAGCTATAAGTTGGTCACCGAATGGAGTAGAGACTAAGAAGGATTCTGAAAGAGTTTCTGGACTAACATTGAAGTTGACTTCTATATAAGGAGTTACAAAGGAGAGAGTAGCCCCTGGGTCTAACAAAGCATAAACATCTAAGTTAAAAATTTGTGACGTACCAGTGACTACATCAGCATATTCTTCCTGATCCTAGAGAGCCTGAAGAGAATACAACTTGTTTTGGGGTTGTCCGCCACCTGTACCAGATGAATTACCCTACTGAGTCAGGTGACCTACTGGTGCTGCTGAAGTTGTGGACTGAGCCATACCATTATTGCCCCCTTGACCCTATTTAGTAGAAGGATAATCTCTCAACCTGTGACCATATTGACCACACCCAAAGCATTCTTCCTTTCCTGAAAGACACTCCCTTGGATGGTTTTTACCACACTTTGTACGAGTGGGGTAGGTTCTGGTGCCTGAAATACTACTTTGAGACTTAGAGCCAATGCCCTACCTTTCTGATCCTGTCGAAACTTGGAAGATGGAACACTAGCTGATGAAGGCACTGGAGTTGAAGACTTTTTGCTGAAACTGCAAGCGATTTCCACCACCTGATTTCTGTTGAGAATACTCATAGTTGCATGTTCTAGCCTTCTTATTATCCTTAGCTTGTTCCCTGAGCTTATCTCCCTCAACTTGCTGAGCATGAGTCATGAGCCTAACGAAGTTCATATTTTCTAGCAACATAGCATTCCTACACTCTATCTTCACTAGGTCGGTGATTAATAACGTTTCAAAGACACTTCATCCAATTTTAAGCATCAACGATCGTTAATCAGTATATAACCCAACTAAATGAGTTGGGGTTGAATCCCACAGGGAGCGGTACATGTTTAAGATTCAATAAGAAAGTGTGAGCATGGTCAAATCAATAATATGAATAGACATTATTAAATAAAAAGAGAATTCAAATCAGAGGGTGACACGAATGTCAAATAAGGAGGGGTTTGTTTTTAATTATCAACTACAACAGCGGAAACAATACGAGATAGCAATAATGAGATGGGTTCTTGGGATGTGATTCGATTATAGACTAATATAGACAAATTGGTAATTACAACGGTTAGGAAATAGCTGAATATTAGTGAGTAAGCTAAGCCATAGAAGGAATAAATTTTCTCTCGAAAAATTTACCCGAAATCAAGTTGATTTCTATCGAACATCAACAATCAACAAAATTAAGACCAGCCTACACCTTAGTTTATTCACTCTCTCAAGTTGAATATGTGGAACTGAGATTAGGATTCACTCTCTCGAGTTGAACCCATGTCAACCCAATACCCACTGACCATTAATCAATAAGCTTGGTTTTAAAACATATCTCTCGAGCAAGCCAAAAACACGAAAGTAGAACTGCATTTTCAACTACAATTCTTAAATTAAACCACAATTACTGATTAAACTCAGTTCTAATCAGCATTTAAACTAACAATTAGCAATACCCATAAACTAAATTAGCCCATAATCAAATAACCACACCCCAAGAATTAACGTTTTAGATAGACATTATAAAAAGATAAAAATCGTTACCAAATTCAGTTTCCATCAACTGGGTAAGATTGATTTCGTTCATACAATGTTCCAATTCGAAGAATCTCAAAGACCCAGTTCCAATTTCTCAAAAATGAAAAACTTCAACTCTTCTAAGCTAAGGAAAATCTAGAGAAAACTTGTCTCAATACTCAGAATTCAATCCCCTAAATTTAGGACTGAAAATTCAATAATAATCTTATCATAAACTAAATGTTCAAAAAATGTATTTATAGTAGCCAAAAATATGTTGCGAAGGGTCATTCGACGTAGTAAGTCAGGATCGGCGATCCGCCATTTGACCAATATTCTCACCCTTCTGCCTTGGCCTTCAGTTTCCTCAAGGTCTGTAACTTTGGGCGATCCAACACTGCATCGCGGAACCACTCGACGATCCACCGACTGCTCCTTTCTCTCGCCAACTTGGTCTTATCCTTCAAGGCTGGGCACACTGGATTTTTAGGTGGTCAAATAGCAATGGGGTGACTCGCGAAGTGGACTAGGCGATTACTAGGGTTTGTTTTCTTCACTCTTTCAGCTTGCTTCCTTCCGTTTTGGAAATCAGTGTCCTTACTTTGTTTCTCAATCCATATACCTAGAAATCAAGGGTTTTACATCAGGTATTGGCACAAAACAAGCATCTGAGGACACTAAATCAATGGAACTAATGCCCTAAATGAGTACAAATCTCGGACTCATCAACACCACCAACTTAAACTTTGGCATGTCCTCAAGTAAAACTCAGGTTCAGCATTTCAACAAGGATGTCTCAAAAAGTGCTACATAAGATTCAATCATGAATTCACACAAAAAGACTCAACTTTCTTAGGCAAGGATCAATTGTGCACTCAATGGTTCAAGTTGTGACTTACCGTTATATAAGATTCTAAAGTTCACAATCCTTCCTTCAAATGCAAGTTCAAGCTCAACAAAGGTACTCAAATGCCCTTACATAAAGAATGATTCCTAATTCACACACTATTCTTCATAATTTAAAGCTCCTGAATCACATACAACTCTCACACTCACAAACATGAAGACAACGCATGATTTAACCCATAGGTTTACCCTTATTTTCTAATCAACACTCTCTTCAGCTAACTTTAGATGAGAAAGGTCTTTTCAAGGCCTTTAATGGGGCTGAGTATAAAGGTATGGTCATTAAGGCTCAGTGGCTGCTATCCTCATGAAATGTGGTATGAACAACAGTTTCTTTCCTTTTCTTTAACATTTTCACCCATGCTCAAAAGTGACCCCTTTATTCACTTCTCATGGAATACCGGACACCCCATTTTTTTTGCAGTTTCACAACTTTATTTTTCAACTTTTTCGTTCTTTTTTCTGTATGGAGAGGTTCAATATTTTTCACAACCATGGATCAACGGGGGACTTCTTTGCACTTCTTAATTTTCCTTCTCCTTCCCCAACATCCCTAACTTAGGATTTTGGCCTAAGTTGGCTATTCAAACAAACCACACTTCATGAGGATTATGGGTGAATGGGTAAATAGAGGTCTTATTTGCTCATGTTTCTTCCAAGAAAAGGATAAGGCTCAAAGGTTGTTCAGATAAAGTTGACACACTCATAAGGTAGGCAACAAAAGAGGTATAATGTCAAATTATTTCACTCTTTAAAATTGTTGCCTAAGATCATTTCAACAGCTTTCATCACTTAGTTAACCTGATCAACGTAGAAAATTCGAGGTGTCATCACACAAGGTTCACGGTAAGCTCATCACACAAGGCATTGGCCGCAATATCAAACAAGACTCCAGAATTTCACTAGTGAGCAATGTTCATCACAAGACACTTATTTGATAACCGGCTAGTCACAACGAGATTCAAAAAGTTCACACATTGTCTATGCAACTTCATTTGGCCTCATCGTAGCCGCACATTAATTTTTGTTTGATTAAGAGCACTATTCGAGTCATCGGTATCGATCGTAACCGATACTCAAATTCACACAATAACAACCACATTCAAAAACAATAGGAGGTTCCACAAAAAAAATTATAGTGTCCCAAAAACCCATTTCATCCAAAATACGAAGCCACATGCACAAACATCCACAAAAACTATGCCAAAACACAAATTTACAGCACAACAGAACCAATATATAAATAAAAACAATAATCACAATGGATAGGTATGGAATTACCTCACCCCACCACAAACAAAAAAAACAATGTGTCGTCAAATGCAATAAAATACTAAAATCAATAAAAGTGAAATAGAGAGAGGTAACGAAGGGTCCTATCTACACAGTCGCTCCATCTGTTAGGGCATCAGTTCCCGGTGCAACATCAACACTACTAACTCAACTCTGGTCAGCCAAGGGTGTGTCTGCCAAAGATCTCTGCGCAACTGAATCTACCATAGCTTCATCAAGCACCGTAAGGCCCTCATAAGAAACCTCATCATCAACATCAAGTTGCTTCTCATCGGTCTCAGCCTCAGACTCGACAGAAGCTACCTCCTAAGCTCGAACCTCATTTCTAGTGGTAGCCGTAGCATTTAGAGTTGTCTCCTCCTTAGTGGCCCCTTGGCCACACTCGCACACCACTATCTTTGTCGCAAGGGTATCAATAGTAGAACTCAAGGGTTTCACAACATCAGCAAGGGCCCTCTTGATATTTCCAGGAATTGTGGCCTAAAGCCTGAAGGCGTACCTATCACCAGAATGGGCTACCTGTCCCATCCGTAGTAATGCCGCCTGGGTAAGCGGATGCTGAGGTACAAGCAGCAGGAGCACCAGACCAATGAAGCAAAGGAGTTGTAGAGGTACTAGGCGTCATTGAAGGGGCAGTGCTAGATATACCTGAAGGCCCAAGGACCGGAGTAGGCAAAGGTGCCTCTGCAGGTAGTGCATCAGTGTCCAAAACTGAGGATGTATCCATCTAGGCTGCCTTCTTCTTCTCGGCCTCATCCTACAAATTCTCCACCTCAATCCTCCAGATGTCGGTACAGGAAGTGGGAATCACTTCCACATCCTTCTATTCATCTCTTGGCACCAACCTCGTCTACACAACTCGGTGATAAATACCAGAAAAAGGAGGGAAGTCTGGCGTTGCTTGGGCCTCATGACCATCTCCTATGCAATGATGCAACCAAGATAGACGGCTTTAGTGTGGCGGAGAATCAACTTGTTCTGGGATGGCATGATAGTACTGTTGATGAAGCCAAACCACAACCTTGCTGAGCTAAAAATGAAGTCCAATGTATACACCCCATCGAGAGGATCCAATATACATTGCAAGCAATATAGAGACATGATTGTGGCATGATCACTAAAAATGGATGCCAAATGAGGGAACTTATAAACCTACGCAGGCACATAGTTTTTGGACTTTTAGGGTACGTTGAACCCTAGTTCAACTCGATGCTAAGTATACTCTCATCTGAATATTCATGAAGCTAAAATGCAATAAATATGAAAAGCTAAAAAATTGACATGCTAACTGGGAATACAATATTTATATACTGAGAATATGACATTCGAAATCTGGAGCATGATTTTCTATTTAACTGACCTAGCAACTATAACAAGTAAAACAAGTATAACTTTTTACTTTGGTCTTGTATTTTAGCAAATTTGGTGGTGTTCGAAAGAGGATTCAATTACCTTTAATTTGATAGGTCACGAGGCATCTAATTCATATTTTTCTAACTGATAAGACCATTTCAAGTTGACGGAAAAGACATTTTACTCTAAATAGTTGTTGACACTCACCTACGGTCTATAGGTCCAACAATGGACCGTACTCATCGGTTGTGGGTTTGATCTGAGATCCTTAAGTCTGGGACCCAGCGAAGGAACCCCACCTATGGTTTGTGGTTTAAGACGCAGTCCGTCGGTGGCTTCTATTGGTACTGAAATAGAATCCTGGAAAGATTCATCTTTATAATTGAGATTATCTTTCACAGCCACACTTTCTAATGGTACTATTGATGTCGGATCACCCACACACTTTTTCAACAAGGAAATGTGAAAGACTGGATGAACCGCAGCTAGTTCTGCTAGAAACTCTAACTTATAGGCCACATTACCAACCCTTTTTAGGATTTTATAAGGACCTGTATATCGGAGATTGAGTTTCCCATATTACCAAAATTTCATCACTCCTTTCATAGGTGAGACTTTTAGGAGAACCCAATCATCGATTTCAAACTTTAAATCCCTTCTCCTCACATCTACATAAGACTTCTGATGACTCTGAGTAGCCCTTATCCTATCACTTATGAGCTGAACTTTCTCCAAATCCTCATGAACTGAATATGGCCCAATCAAGGCTTCTTCACCTACTTCAAACAAACCAATCAGAGATCTTCATCTATGAACATATAATGTGTCATAAGGGGCGATCTGAACTGAAATGGTAGCTATTATTATAGGAAAACACTACGAAAGATTGGTGATCATCCCAATTACCCTTGAAATCGATCACACAAGCTCTCAACATGTCCTCTAAAGTCTGAATGATATGATATGCCTTACCATCTGTCTGTGGATGAAATGTCGTATAGAGACTCACCTGAGTACCATGACCTTTCGGTAATGATCTGTAGAAGTTAGAGGTAAACTGAGGACTTTTATCTGACTATCTCATTGATGAAGAGTTTGGCATACTCCTCTGCAGAATCGATTGTCTTGACCGCAAAGGAGTTGACTTAGTGACTCTGTCCAATATCACCCAAATGGAGTCATGCTATCTTCTAGTGCGAGATAAACCTGTAATAAAATCAATAATTATCAATTCCCACTTCCATGTAGGAATGTTAATCTCTTGAGTCATACCTCCTGGTTTCTTATGTTCTACCTTAACCTGTAGACAGTTAGGTCACTTAGCCTATAAATCTGCGATGTCCCTCTTGATGTTGTTCCACCAATAGACTTAGCGTAGATTACAGTACATCGTAGTGGCACCGGATGAATAGTATACCTGTTATTACGGGCTTCTGTTAGGATCTACTGTCTCACCTCACCCACATTTGGAACACATAAGGGACCCTGGTAACGAAGCACACCATCTCCTCCTTGGGAGAAAACCTCAAATATTTGCTGATGAACAACTCTTTTTAAGTGAAGTAGTATAGGATCACTCTTTTTTTTTTCCATAACCTCTGCTACCAATGAAGATTCTGATCCTTTCTAAGCTATAAAAATACCCTCTAATATGTCTTTAAGGCAAACTCCTAAGCGAGCAAGCCGGTTAGCATCTTTAGCTAATTATTTCTTCTCCTCCTCTACATGTGACATACTGCCCATAGACGGTCTACTAAGAGCATCTGCCACTACATTGGCCTTACCCAGATGATAAATAACATTCATGTCATAGTACTTGAGGAATTCAAGCCATCTCTTCTAACAAAAATTCAACTCGTAGTGGGTGAATAAGTACTGGAGACTCTTATTAACGGTTAACACATCAACATGAACACCATACAAGTAGTGTCTCCAAATATTTAGGGCAAATACTATGGCTGCAAGCTCGAGGTCATGAGTCAGGAAAATTCTTCTCATGGACCTTAAGCTGCCTAGAAGCATAAGCAATAACCTTACCTTGCTGCATCACTACACAACCTAGGCCGACTCTAGATGCATCACAATAAACCACATAACCATCTGAATCATCTCGTAGAGCCAAGACTAGAGCTGCAGTCAACCTTGTTTTTAGTTCTAAGGAACTTTTCTCACACTTATCTGACCAATGAAACTTTACATTCTTTTGAGTTAACTTGGTCAAAGGGGAAGCTATGGATCAAAATCATTCAACAAACATCCTGTAATAACCAGACAAACCCAAGATACATCTAATATCAGTTAGAGAGGTGGGTATGGGCCAGTAAATTTGTTGAGAATCTACTCGGATCACTTCGCTAGAGAACACATGACAAAGGAAAGCGACTGATTATAACAAGAATTCACATTTGATGAACTTAGGGAACAAGTTGCGATCTTTGAGAGTTTGCAGAAAAAACTCTTAGATGAGTCACATGCTCCTCCTCTGTCCGATAATAAATAAGGATATCATCAATAAAGACAATAACAAACAAGTCCAAATACTATTTGAACACCCTATTAATTAAGTCCATGAAAGTTGTAGGAGCATTTGTTAGTCCAAAAGACATACCTACAAATTCGTAATGACCATGCTCAGTTCTGGAGGTTCTTTTCAGAATGTCACTATCTTTGACTCTAAGCTCATCATAGCCGAATCTGAGGTCTATCTTAGAAAATCAATATCACACTGAACCTGGTTAAACAAGTCATCAATCTTAGGATGGGATGTTTATTCTTTATTGTGACTTTCTTCAACTAATGATAGTGAATGCACATTCTAAGAGAACTGTCTTTCTTTTCCATGTACAACATTGGAACACCCCATGAGAGATAGTAGGTTTCATAAAGCCCTTATCTAGAAGGTCTTTCAACTGCTCTTTCAATTCCTTAAGCTTAGCTGGAACCATTCTATAAGAAGGAATCGAAATAGGCTTTGTATCTAAGAGGATATCTATTATAAAGTCAATTTCCCTTTTGGGAGGAACTCTGGGAAGATCTTCTAGGAACACTTTTTGAAACTAATTTACTACAAGGAGTGACTCCAGAGTTGAGGTTTAGAAGTTTGAATCCTTAACCCGAACAAAATGATAGATATACCTTTTAGAGATTATCTTTCCGACCTTAAAGTAAGATATAAATCAACCTGTAGGTGTTGAGCTACTGCCCTTCCACTCTAAGACTGGCTCATTTTGAAACTGAAACTGAACGATCCTAGTTCTATGATCAGTTGAGGCATAACAGGAATTTAACCAATCCATGACTAGAATGATATCAAAATCTACCATTTATATCTTTACAATATCTACTGAGTAGACTTTCTAGAAGACTACAATAGGGCAAATTTTCTATACCAATCTATCTATAACTGGGTCACCAACTGGAGAGGAGAGTGAGAAGGCTTCTAAGAGATTTTTTGTACTGACACCGATGTTTACTGCTATATACAGACTTACAAAAGACTATGTATCCTCTGGATCTAACAATACATAAACATATAGATAGAAGACTTATAACGTACCAGTGACTACATCAGGAGAAACTTCTTGGTCTTGGCGAGCCTGAAGAGCATACAACCGATTCTCTTGTTGACCACCACCTGTACCACACAAAGCACCCTACTGATTTAGGTAACCTGCTAGAGCTATAGACTCAGCCCTATTGTTGTTAACCCCTACCTCTGTCTAGCAGAAGCAACCTATGGCCAAACTGACCGCACCCATTTAGGGTTTTTTTGATAGTTTAAGTGTCCTTAAATGCCTAATTTATGCTCTAAACTAATATTAAAGTGTTGATGTGCAGTTATGAAAGCTAAGGACAAAGGCAAGGACACTACTGGTTAAAAAGGAGCAAACAGTTGAGGAAGTGAAGAAAAGAAATCTTGGTGATCACCTAGACCCCTCGGTGACCTGCGAGTGGCTTCTTAGCTCGCCGTAAGTTCCAGCATGCCAGCCCTAGGGAGGAACTAACTTGGCGACAGAAATGGGCAGTCACTGGATCACCGAACCACTCTGCTACAGTAACCTTAATCGCCTAGAGTCACAGAACCCTGAAGACAAATGGCTAATGCAAATCTGTGATGGATTGGAGTGAAGGGAGGATCGCCGACTGGGTTGGCGAGGCGTGACTTAGTTTGCTCAATGGTTTTTAAGGACACAAATTGAACTGCTATAAATTGAAATTTTAAATGTAGAGTGAGGAGTTATGATTCCTTAAGTTCGTATGTTTGAGTTTTTGAGTTCCCATTGGAGACTTTTAAGCTTTTGAGACAAAATTTTGAAAAATTACAATTGGGTTTTCAAACTAATTCAATTTGGAGCATAGTAAAGACTTGGAAACTTTTACCCAGCTCATGTCTAATACAGTTGGTAATTGTTTCTCTTTTTATGATGTGTAGCTAAAACTCTAGTTCTTGGGATGTGATCATGTGATTATTTGTCTAATTAGCTTATTGGTATTGTTGTTTAATTATTTAAATGTTGTTTTATTGTGGGTTTGATCGATAGTTGAGTAGTAATTCATGAATTGTAGTTGCAAATACAATTTTAGCTTAGTGTTTAGGGCTTGCTCGAGAGAGATGTTCTAAAACCAAGGTTATCGATTGATGAGTGTAGCGTGTGGGTTGTTATGGGTTCAACTCGAGAGACTAAATGTTAACTGACTTCACCTATCTAGCTTTGAAGAGTAGATAAATTAAGGTTTTGGGTTGTTTTGTAGTGTTAAGCTTGTCGAGGTTCGAGAGAACTCGCTTGAACTGTAATAGTTGTCCGAGAGAAAACTATTGCACTTATAGTCTAGCCTACCCACAGTGATTCAGAAAATTATTAATAAACTTCAATTACACATATAGTATAATTAGCCTATAATCGATCACATCCCAAGAATTTCTCTTAATATTGTTTAACCCCCATGTTTTTGTATTTGTTTTACTTGTTAATTGACAAACCAATCCCTCATCAGATATTTGTTTTCACCCCTTTCAATTTTAACTAAGTGTTTACAATAATATCTACACCTACCACCAATTAGATTACATTTATAACTTTGTAACTGAATTCAAACTTGTACCGCTCCTTGTGGGTTCGACCCCAACCTTTCTTTGAGTTTTATACTAGATTACGATCGCCCACATCTAGTATTGGATTAGGTGTGGTTGAGCGTTTATCACCTGCCTACAAGTCACTCGCCCAGATGGTTCTTACAACACTTTGGACAAGCTAGGAAAGTCTTGTTCCCTAAACTACTCCCCTGAGACTTAGAGCCTTATGCCCTACCTTTCAAATTTCATCGAAAATCGGGGATGGAGGACTAACTAATGAAGGTGATGGGGCAGTAGAACTTTTGCTGAAACTATGAGCGATTCCCACAGCTTGACTTTTGCTGTGAGCACTCCTAATTTCCTATTTTGGTCTTTTTCTTATCCTTAGCCATTTCCCAAAGCTTATCTACCTCAACCTTTTGAGCATGAGTCATTCGTCATGAGATGTCCTTATCCCCTAAAAACATAACATTCCTTCACTCCATCATCAGCAGATTGGATACCCCAAATAAGAACTTACTCATTTGTGCCCTTGGAACGACAACCTTGTGTGGAGCATACCTGGAGAGCTGGGTGAACTTCAGTCTGTTCTTGGATCGACATTGAACCCTTCTTCAAGTTCATAAACTCTTGTGCCTTAGTTTCTCTCAACCCCCTTTGGAAGAACATGTCCATAAAAGCTCCAGTAAAAGAATCGCAAGTCACAGGACTTTCGCACCATTGTTGTCTTTCCACTAAGTGAACCACATATGAGCCACATCCTTAAGTTAGTAGGATGTCAACTCCACCCTATGACTTCTAGTCACTTGCATCACCTCTATGATCTTCTTGATTTCATTAAAAAAAATTGTGGGTCCTCACCAATCTGTGACCCTAGAAACTCAAGCGAATTCAAACAAACAAAGTCTCAAACCCTATCTGGAGCTGATCAACCATTAGTGTTTGCATGAACTATGGCCTGTTGATTGTTCTGATTGGCTACACTTTGAGCCAAGAGCTGGATCACATTTAGAATATCTACATTTGTAACCTCATGGTTTGGGACTGGAGGAACTGCGCTAGCATTGCATGCATTAGCATTCTGTATGTTGGCTCTACGATTTGGCATGATCTGAAACATATAACGACGGATTAGAAAGGAGAATTTGAATCATACCTCACGCACGATAAGAATACCGAATAAAGTGAAGTTTTTTTTAAAACACTTCACAACTTCCCCCTCATAGGTGTGGCATACTTCACACTTATGGAAGGGACTCTACTTAGTGCGATTTTCAGACACCCTAGGACTGATGAACCTAATGCTCTGATACCAAGTTGTCACTCCTTGGGGAATCCCCCTTGACGTAACACGGGACCTAGGATCACGAGTAACACCAAGCTAACTCTGAGTCTGGCATATCATAAGCATACTAAAAAATAACTATGTAAAGCTTGAACTCTGCGGAAGCCAAATCAATAAATAGTTGGTGCCAAATCAAAACACAAATAGTCTTATAAAAACCTTAGAGTTTAGTGATAACTAAAACAACCACTTAACAACTCAAGCTGGATCTACTACAATGTCTGAAAAGCTTGTAACTGAATTGAGTTGTTGGGACATCCCCCAGCTAACTCTAGCAAGACTGAAACTAAAATATTGACTCAAATAAAAACATGTCTATTGTCCTGGAATATGAGGACTCACTATTGAGGCTTCTAACTGTGGACCGAGAATCGATCTATGCGTGATCTGGATGTTGAGTAGTTGAACCTATATCATCAAATGATGTAGCACAAAGTATGTGTCAGTATTTTCAATGTACTGAGAATGAAGGATATTGATACTAAGCTGAACAAAGTATATAAACTAGACAATGGATAACTGAGCAACGGTATAATCTGAACAAGGATATAGATATGTATTGAAGTATAACATAAATATAACTAGATACAATGACCATTTACTAATCATTAAGATAACATTCTGACTGAATACTTAAGTGAATGCTTAAATCATGGTCAATGCACTAAGAGTCTAATTGTGGGAGCTACTATTAATCGAAATAAGCCATAAGAGGTAATTGTGGAGTCCACTGTATGAGCCCCATCGAGAGGACCCAATATACCTTGCCAGGGGTATAAAGGCATCAATGTGGCATGATCACTAAAAACTAAATCCCAACTACGTGGACTTATAAACCTACGCGGGCACGTAATTCTGGGACTTTAAGGTACGCTGAACCCTAGTCCAACTCGGTGCTAATCCACTCCTATCAAAATATTCATTAAGCTAAAATGCACTAAATATGTATATCTCAAAAACATACATGCTGACTGGGAATGCGACATTTAACTACTGAGAATGTGACATTTAAAATCTAGAGCATAATTTTCTATTTAACTGACTTAGTATAATTCATGAACCATGTTTAATTTACACAAGCTACGATTATGAGTGATATGCACGGAATTATACGAAATTATCAAGAAACAAGTTTATGTAGATCAAAGCAACCCTAATAACAATAAATCTTAAAAATCTAGAAACCCTAGGTCTGAAAAGTTTATGAGAATGTAAAGAACTAAATTAATATTAGGAACCTCATGGGTGAAAGGAACCAATTATTGAAATCCTACAACCTGGTGAGGAAATCTACGGAGAAATCCTTTAGATTTTGGAGCTGAATTTAGAAGAAAACCTCAACTTGTTCTTGGAAGACACTGGCGACTCTTCACACTGGCGACTCTTCCTCTTCTTTTTAGTGTAGGTTTGATGATTTTTGGAGAATAAGGGTTCAGGGTGTGTTAACTAGGTTATTATGCTTAGAATACATAAAATGACATAGTTTAAGTGTCCATCGCATAGGGAAAAGGACAAAAATGACCCTGACTTAAACATAACGATGTATGTCCAGTGGGACTTACTGGTCGTCGTTTGAACCACTGCCCGTTGATTGGGTCGTGGCTGGTGGCCTGCCCAATAGGGCTTCACTAAAACGAACATAACCTTTTACTCCAAGCTTGGATTTTAGGAAACTTGGTCGCATTGGAAAGAGGATTAAATTATCTTTAATTCGATAGGTCAAGGGCCACCTAATTTATTTTGTGCTAAAAGATACGATCATTTGAAGTTGACTCAAAAGAAATTTTCCTATAAATAGTTGTTGACCCTCACCTACGGTGTTGTGGGTGGGATCAGAGATCCCTAAGTCTTGAACCCAACAATGGAGCACCACCTACGGTCCGTTGTCTGACACACGATCCGTCAGTGCCTTCTGTTTGTTCTGACACCATATTTTGGAGAGCTACATTTTTCCATCTTCTCGAATCAGAGTTGTTACACCATACGTTTATATGATTGAAACCACGATGTTTCCGATATATCCTCAACTCAATAAACATATTATTCAAAATAGATCTTTAAAATAAGAGTAGAAGTTATCAAACACATATTAATT
Organism: Solanum microdontum; assembly: GCA_036250385.1. Lineage (NCBI taxonomy): Eukaryota > Viridiplantae > Streptophyta > Magnoliopsida > Solanales > Solanaceae > Solanum > Solanum microdontum. Next base: position 34,426 of record JAJONQ010053647.1, read on the forward strand.
AATTAAGAATACTACAATTCAACAAAGAGTGAAATATCCACTAAATAATCAAACATACCACACAACTAAGAAATCAAACAAAAACATTAATGACTAAGAATCAATCTATCATTTTCTACCTTGAGAACGAATACATATATAGCTTCCCATTGTGAGAGAAGTCTATCAGAACTTCATTTACGTACATCACACAATATAGCCGGTTTTCTTACTTTCTTCATTAGGACGACCTTTCTCTTTAAGAAGCTAACTTGCCAGCTCCCCATTTTTTATTCCTTTCGTCTTACTATCTTAAAAAATGGCGATTGGTGATTAAGGAAGGAGAAAGGATTCAGGTGTTTATATAGGAATGTTGAAGGCTTGAAAGATTGAAAGCTTTAATACATTGGGAAGGGAACTTGGTAGGGAAATACTTTCTTTTCCATTTTATTACAAGATACAACTAGTTGGAGCTTTATATAAAAAGGCAAGTTTGAATGTAGCATTTAGGTGAGATAATTAAAACTTACTCGCATGTGATGTTTATGCTAGATCAGACTATCTTACTATGGTTAAGAAAACAATTCAATTTTAGCACGTGTCCATTAACGATGTTTTAGAAAAATAATAAATAAGTGAAGCATGTGATGCCTGATGAGTAATGTATTTGGACTCATTTAGGACTTTGTTTATATAGATTTAGTAACCTGAAATGCTTAATTTGTACCAATA
>JAJONQ010053648.1:0-35560 GCA_036250385.1 Solanum microdontum
TGTGAAAATATTAAGGCCACAATTGTAATGTGTTGTTTTTACAATTATAAAAATAGGACACTTTAAAAGTGTGGCCATATATGTAAATAGTTGTTGCCAATTATATCATATAGTAACAACGCTTATAAAGTGTAGCTTATACCATTAAAGAGTACACTTTACAAGTGTTGCCAATATTATCGTAGCTAAAAGTTAAAAACTTGGGCTACGCTTTAAAAGCGTCCCCAAAAGTATTTTAGGCAACACTTTGAAAGCGCTGTACAGAATTAGTGTGGCCGTAGGCCTAAAATGTTGTACTGGGAAAACATGGTTGATAATCATATTTACCTTTGAGTCCTAAATTTGACACCAACGGGAGATAATTTACATCTACTTTGTTGAATGATAAACTTTCTAGAAATAGAGGTTTAGATAAAGGTCTTTGATTGCTTTGTTGTGTACCCGGAAGGAGATATCGTGATATAACCTTTGTGACAAAAAGGCGATTAGGGTTGATTTATGATGATCTTGAGAGTGTACGGCATTGCCTTGTAACATTGAGTATTTATTGACTTCCAAACTTTCTCAATTCCAATATATCCCTTGTTTGATATTTTCGTGGCTAGAAACCTTCATTTAGTTATCAAAATCACCTTCTATTTGATAAGCTTGTTAAATTGTGTTTAGATTCAAATTTGTAAGCTATTCATTTTTTATCTTTTCAATCCCCGGAAAATTATTCTCTATGGATTCGATCCCAACTCTTAGTAGGGTATTTTAATTAACAAGGACCGCTTACTCTTTCAACTTGTTTTAAGAATAATTTGAGCATTATCAGTAACCCGATTGCATTGATGTCTAAGTCTGGTCTGCCCATACTACTCATACAAACACTGATTAATTTACCTAGATGAGCATATGGGTCTTCATATTGTGTACCATGACACAACCCTTTTGATGTAAGATTTTGCATCAGACTACTAATGACAAGAAATGTATGCCCATGTGGCAGTGGAGGTACGGCGATGGCACCCGTTAATCCCATAACATTATAATCAACCTTGAAATTATCACGTACATCGGGTGCATATTGATCTTGCACTAATGTAGGGTTATTATGGTTATTTCTTGGTACCTCTTCTATACCCAAGAGTTGAGCTCTATGATTTGCTTCTTGTCCTTCTCCTACTTGATCATCGTTCAGTCATAGATTTTGTCCACACCTAGTATTGAAAATTTTTTGTCGTGCTTTTCATATATATAGATTGAAAGCGGTTAGGTGATTGCCTTGACTCTATGTACTTGACATACACTTCGGACCAAACCTTTAATAAACAAAAACAAAAAACTTGTGTAAATTAGGAAAATAATTGACTAATAGTGCAATAATAAAATTAGTCTAATCTAAAACCCTTATTTCCTGGCAGCAACGCCAAAATTGAAATGAACAAATTACACCTCCCTAAATAAGTATAACCGGTCATTGTTCAAATAAAGAATCCAAAGGAGGTTAGGGTCTATCCCACGAGGAATGAGGTCTAGACTTAGGTTCATTAACTGTTGATTCTACTTTTAGTCAGAGTATCTCTTTGAAAAAATGGGATTTTGTCACACAAAATCTACATTGATTCAGTTAAATAACAAGTAACAAAGTAAAAAGGATTGAATGTTTTTTCAAATCAATAGAAGATAAAGCTAGGGTGAATGCCATGATATTGGAAACCTTATAGTAGTAATCTTGTCTAGTGTTTAACATGCAAAGTCGATGAGTTATGTATCTATTAAGTAATTGGTCGTACAAATAGGGAATTTAACCATGTAACTTGGCTGGTGTACGGGTGTGTGCTTTACTAACTCTTACTCTTGACCCCAAATTAATTCTCACAACAGTGGTTAAAGCTATTAGATGCTGATTATAGTCGCAAAATCTATGTTGTTCAATATCTTTTCTCATTCAATACTTCCTTGGTAAGGCAAGTAGTAATAAGGTGGATTCTAACATTGGTGTAACACCTTAGAAGTTGGAAAGTTGAAAAGAAAATAAAAACGCAAAAAAATTGGCTGAAACAGGTTTTGCGAATCCAACCTATGGACAATAGGAATGTATACAGGTTGTAGGAATGTAGTAATAGACACGGAGATGAGTTTTTGGAAAATTATGTTTGTGAAGTTGACCTACAGATAAATAGGAAGAACCTTAGGAGTTTTGATGAACTATAGAAAGGTCACGTAGAAATGTTCTAGACTTAGTGAAATCTTGAAGTGAAAGTTGAGCTCTACCATTTAAATCTATGGATCGTAGGAAGTCCTAAAGGCTGTATAAAGGACTCATCTAAGTTAGTTGAAATTTAAGGCTCTAGTAATTGGTATGCAGTTCACACGTACGGTACTTGGAAATTCTTATAGATCATAGGTCCCAACCGTAGGATCGATCCAGTAGTTATTTTAAGGGTATTTGCATCTTTTCCTATACTTCTGATTTCTATACTACATCATTTTATCCATAATTATAATACCTATAACTACCCTTAACCCTTTGAATGTTACCTAACTTTCATTCAATCAAATCCCAAAACCCTCTACGAGGTTTTCTCCAAACTACTCTCTCTAGATAAGCTAGGGTTCCTCAAGTTCAAGTCTCTTTTATTAAAAAATTTCTTAGGGATTAAATACCAAGGTTAATAGGAAGTTCATTAATGCATTTCCCAAAGTCTCTCCAATTCTCCAATTTAATTTCCCTAAATTGGTTCGGTTTTCATTCAATTCCTCATGGATTCTATTTGTATAAATTAAACTAATTGATTTTGATCATATTATGGTTATTTTAACTCAATTACATGCTTTCAAATTAAATCCATAGGAACCCATGCATGACCTATTATTTTGACTACGAACCCTAGAAGGGTATGAACTTATGAAAAAGCTCTGAATCTAATGATTGATGTTTTCATGAAAGCTATGCATGATTTATAAAAAATAATTGTCCTGTGATCTAGGTTGCTAAAATATTGGAATAAATGAAATTGTGAAAGGTTTTCTCACATAAAGGGATCATGGTTTAGTGAAAGGTTTTCTCACTTATGCATGATTCAAGATATAAGGAGCAATTTTATGATATTTTTAGCTTGGATTAGTAACTAAATGGTAATTTTTCATGGATGATGCTATGCTTATGTTTATGACTAATTCCGTCATGATTTTTACTTAGCACTGTGAGAATATTGAGATGGAAGATCTCCTATTAGTAGAGGTCGGGTCTATAGTAGCAATCTCCTTGTCCCTAACTATGTGCCCACATCGGTTTTCTTAAGTGACTTAACTAATGGATCCACCAAAGATAGAAGTTTATAGTCCAATCTTTGGCAAGTAAGTACATCTTTATTTAGGTGTGGGAGCAAGATACATTATTCCATGTTATAGATCACATGGTCGATGTCGGTTAATAGTAAATATCCCACAAAATGAACTATTTTACTTTCAAATATTTTATGATGCTTTCATGATGAATTGAAGATGCATTGACCATTTTCATGATTTATGGTGTCTCTTAAAAGGCTTTTACGATGTTAAGCTTGGTCATGCACTTGATGTTTTCGATTATATCCTATAATGATCACGCTTATATTTTATTTCATATCTCTCATACTTAGAACAATCAATGTACTAATGCATAGTTGTGCCTGTATTATTTCAATAATGTAGGGTTGACGACTCATCTCCCTCCGTTCGTGCCTAGGGAGCACATAGAGATATAGAAGACATGGTGAGTCCTCATGTTTCGAGGATGATGTCACTTTATTATTTCTTATGTCTTTATATCTAGATCTTGTATGTGGTGTACATGTTACGTCCCAACCACTCCATTTGATCTAATAGAAGACTTGTCAAAATTATGTTAGACTTCCACTTTGAAATGTTAAATTTTTTCCTATTTTGAAATGCTTTGATTTATTCTATTACTATGTGTACAAATGTCAAGTGTCTTGTGTAGGGCCTCTCGGAGTCTTATATTCCATGTCACATCTATGGTGTATTTTGTATTGTGAGAAACATGATATTCATAGCATAAGGTTTTAGAAAATGTCTTAGGATATCTGCCAATATGCGTTGATGGAGTCTTATTCATAAGTGCGAAGCACGCCACATTTATCAATAAGAGGCTACAAAGCATTTAAGATACTTCATTACTTTCATTACTCTAAAGTTGAGCCATAAACTCCATCTCTATAAAGATCCTTCTTTCAATTCATGTTTAATCCGTTTTAGGATATGGTCCCTGGAAGAGATTATGTGAGAAGGAATGCGGGTACGACAATATGGAGGCAAAGGTTCCTCAAGTTTCAGTTGTTCCTTTCGCCGAGCAAGTGACACATGCAAATTTTTAATCTGCCTTCCAAGTGTTTGCTCATACTATTACAGCCTAAGCTAATAGAGAGGCTAATGGTCGTGTGGACCCAAATGCAGGTACGGTAGTGGTAAGGATAAAGGGCTAAACTAGGATTAACCCTCCATAATTTCACGTTTCTAAGCTTGATGGGGACCCTGAAGAGTTCATTGATAAGGTTTACAAAATAGTAGGAATTGTGGGATTGTCTTTGGTTAAGATGGAGGAACTGGCCGCTTATCAACTCAACGATGTTTCTCAAGTTTGGTTTGAACAATGGAATAGTGGGAGGGCATTTGATGTGAGTCCTCTTAATAGGAAGAAATTCAAGTGTTTTTTATGATAGTTTCTTTCCTCTTGAAATAATAGAAGTGAAATTGCTTAAGTTCATAACCTCGGTCAAGGAATATGACTGTGAAGGAGTATGTTTTAAAGTTCACACAATTGGATAAATATGCTCCAACTATGGTTGTCCACTCTAGGGAAAAGATGAGTAAGTTTGTGTCAGGGTGTCCTATTTGGTTGTCAAAGAGCTTCATACCAGCATGTTAATCAAGGAAATGGATATTTCTCATTTTATGATACATGCCCAACCAATTAAAGATGAAAATCTTAAGAAGAGAGAAAAGGAGTCCAAGAGGCAAGGACTAGTGATGCTGAATTTTCTCATTCTAGGACTTGTGGACAAGGATGTCCTGCATTCTAACAAAAGTTTTTGAGCCAAGATTCCCCTAATGCTCCGACTGCTAAGTTTAACAGATAAGGTATATTACCCATTGCCTCAAGGAGGAAATGGTGGTAATGGAACTTGTACCCTCGCTTGAACTAGGTATTGTAAGAGACGTGATGGCAAGTGTTTACCCGTTACAAATGGTTGCTTTAAATGTGGAAAGAGCGGTCAAAAAATAAGATATTTCACATTGCTCGTTTCTAAGGGGAGGGATGGTAAGCATGTTCAACCTAGTGATTCTGGTTCGGTTACACCGAAGAAAAATAGATTATATGCTATAACACTCGACAGTAATGTGTGGTTTATCCAGATGTGGTTATAGGTATATTAAAAGTCTTTCATCTTGTTGTTTATGCCTTACTTGATCCGAGTGCTACCTTATAGTTTGTTACTCCTTATATGTCCATGAGGATTGATGTCAGACCCAAAATCCTTTCTAGTCCGTTTCATGGCTCTACTTCTATGGGTCATGCAATTATGGCTAAGAGAGTCTATAGAAAGTGTTTTATTTCTCTTTCTCATAGAGTCACTCATGTTGATCTTGTAGAGCAAGCTATGGTTTTATAGATTGTAGTACCTGATTTGTCACATTCAAGGTTCTAAACGAACCTATCATGGCATGGGAAGGGGAAAATTATTTTCTAAAAGGTCAGTTTTTATTATGCTTAAAAGCTAGGAAAATGAGTTCTAGGTGTTGTATTTATCATCTTGTTTGGGTTAAGGATATGTATTCCAAAACTCCAACTCTTGAGTCAATTATTATAGTGAATTAGTTTCTTGAAGTGTGTTTTGATGTTCTTCCCAATATTCCTCCTGAAAAGGAAATAGACTTTGGTATTTTCCTTTTCCTAGATACATAGATTCTCTCTATTCCTCCTAATCGTATGGCCTCAGTAGAACTTAAGGAGTTAAAGGATCAATTGAAAGATTTGTTGGATAATGGTTTTATTAGACCGAGTATAGCTCCAAGGGGTAATTGGGTGTTGTTTGCTATGAAGAAGGATGGTTATCTCCAAATGTCCATTAACTTTTTGCAATTGAATAAAGTTACTGTTAAGAATGATATACTATTCAAAGGATTGATGACTTTTTTGATCAATTCCAAGAAGCGAGTTACTTCTCTAAGATTGAGATTCGGTCGGGTTATCACCAATTCAGGGTGAAGGAGAATGACATTCTGACGATGCCTTTTCGAACTCAGTATGGTCATTATGAGTTTTTGGTGTTGTATTTTGGTTTGACTAATTTCCTAGTGGCCTTTCTGGATTTGATGAATATGGTCTTTAAGAAATATCTTGACATTTTTTTGACTGTATTTATTAATGATAAATTGATTTACTCACGGAGTGACGATGAGCATGTTTAGAATTTGAGGATTGTGTTGTAAACTCTCAAGGACCGAGAATTGTATGCTTAGTTTAGCAAGTGTGAATTTTTTTGAGGTCTGTTACTTTCCTTGGTAGTATTGTCTCCTGAAATTTAAAAATTTTACAATCGAAGTCTTTTTTTTAAAATCAAAAGCGAATTCTAGACTTTGTCTCATTTACCATCTACTACAATAGAATGTCAAGGAAGGGTCACAGTCCCTTTACAAACGAAAGTCTCAAAATAGAATAATGGAAAGCAACTAGAAGAAAATAACTTCTTGTCCTCGAACCATGAGGACTCACACAAGTCTTGGAGATAAGCAATCCATGCCTTTGACAAGAAAGGAAGTACACTTCACCTAGCTGGAACCTACACTTATCAAAAATATAGAATAAATATTGGTTAGCACAAATATGTACTAAGTATTGAAAATTGCATAAAAATCCTTGAAATATGATAAAAGAACATTTTTGTTGAAAAGTATGTATTTTCCAAGTTTGAGAATAACCATGCACATTTAATGTAAAACGCAAGTGATAATCACAATTATCATGTAAGAACATTGTAACATAATAGAACCATCTTTTGGTAACCTTAAGTTATACTTGTGCAATGTATGAATGGCATCCCATAATACCAACCACACCAAGTACTCCTTGAGGCCACCCTAGTCATACATAACATAAATAAAGCTCATCATAGTCAATACACATAGAAAAGGAAATACTCATGTACATTAATGTGAACATAAGGAAAGTCATCCATAGCAACAATCCATTCAACATACATGCATACATTCATATATTATCATAGCATAAGAAATCATCCCATAATCCCTTTCAAAGTCTACTTGTGCAATGTAAAAATGATGTCCCATACCCCCACTCCTACTAAGTAAAGGTCATCAAGAAGTCATAGTATAGTTCGTGTCATATTCATTATCTTATCATGTAGGAAAAATAGCCTTAACCAATATAGACCATGTGAGCTACATTGAATCCTGTGTCGTGTAACCCCACACCGAAAGAAGGTGTCTCACTTGCCTAAGGTAGAACTAAATATATAGATTTTAGGTGGATCCACTAGCTAAAAACCTATGTGGGCACATAGTTATGGGATAGGGAGATTGCTTCTAGAAATCCGACCTATTGTATTGGCAGAGGAGCTTCCATCTCATGAGAATAATTTAGATGACCCGGCCTATAATGTTGACGGGAGGGCCTGTACCTGATTTTCCATATCCACTAGGTGTTAAGCATTATTTCAAAATTATACATAATTAGTCTTGAATTGTATTTACATGTGTGAAGGAATAACTTGCCCTTCATTCAATACAACGCATAAAATAGCTCATAGATTCAATTAGGTGAGAATGGACTTTCAACCTTAGAATCATCATTAACATGTGAGTAAACCTTTCACATTATGTTCATAGTGTTTTATGAGAATAGCCTTTCAATCAACTCAACAACATTAGCATGATCCTAGACAATTCATACATAGTCATGTCTAAGGGTAAGGGGAGAATGATCTTTCAACATTACCACAATTTACACATTAGTCATAGGAACTTACTTTCTAAGTGAATCATAAGTTCATGCATAACTTTCATCAACATGTACAAACCTTCATAGTTACCCTTAAAGGGTCATGAATCATGTATCCCAATCACACCTAGCAATACTACATCAGGTATAGATAAAAGAAGATTCAATAACTAAAATACAATAGAAACAATTCATAGTATTCATCTTGTATCAATACACCCATCACAATTCATGAAATTGGGTCATGGGGAAATTCATGGGTTCATGGGGCTTTTTCTCATAAAATCACCAATAAATAACAATTCAATCATAATAATAGTCAATTAATTCATTGAAATCATTTTTAGGAAGAACCCATGTTTAGATTGAAAAACTCTAGGTTTTGAAGAATCTACCGATTTGAAATTGAGAATTGAAGGGCTTCATGGAAGAAACTTTCCATGAATCAAGACTCACGTACCTTGATTGAAGATTTCCCCACGAATTGGAGTTGAGAAGTTGAGTTCTTGAGCCCTAGACTTCAAGTTCATGCTCTTCTTCAATGGAGGATTTCTAGTGAGAGAAATATTGGAGAGGAGATGGGTCTTCTTTTATTTCTTTTAAAAGTGACTTACTTCTAGGAATTTCAAGTCTAAAAAGGTTATATACTTATTGGGAAAATATTAGAATAAAGGGGTTTTAATTTTTGGAAGAAAACAAGGGACCCGTTTAAGTTACAACTTATTTTTTCCCCTCTTGACGACTTTGCTCGCCCAATGGGCTCCTTGGCTAGCCAAGGGCACTATGCGACACGCCTAATGGACCCTTGGCTCGCCTAATGTTACAGAATGTTCCATAATGGAGCTATTCACTTGGGCGATGAGGGGGGTCTTTGGTCAATTCGCCATGTGGGTTGGCGAGCTTCGACCTAGCTGGTCTAAAATTACAGTAGCTAGGTCTAGGGGACGCTGCCCACTAGGCGAGTAGAGTCCCTTTGGCTAATCGCCAAGGCACTTGGGCGATGTTACTGCCCCATCGCCGAATGGACCAAAATAAAAATCATTGTCCTTCATTTTTCTTAGGTAGTTTAGGCCCTTACTCTCTCTTCATAGACTCTTACCCCATATATTTTATCTCGAGTTAAGTCTACACATTTTTGGAGTGTTACATTATCTCCCCCTTGGGAGCATTCGTCCCATAATGGCGATCTAGACACCCTACGGAATGACGACTCAAAACTAGCAGCCCATCAAGCAAACAATATCAAAAAAAAAAAGTCAAAAACAAAGGAGGAAACATCAATTCCATCTCAAAAGATAAACAATGCAACATAAGGAAGCAGGAGCTACATCCACAACCTATTATGCACCAAAACTCATTATTTCATATCATCATAGGAGGAACTACCTTCTCCAATTCAAACAAGCTCAATAGAACAATATGGAGCCAATATGCCATTTCATCAAAAGCATAACTAAGCATGTTAATCATAACATAACTAAGCATGCTCATCAAATCATCTCATCAAGTCAAATATGCAATCATCATACAAAAATGCAAATCAACATGAGGAACCTATTAATCATGAAAACTCAATTTATGCTAAATATGAATTCTCACAAGAACATGCATATCATAAAGAAATCATAAAGAACACTCATAGTACATATGACTTCCAAAATCCAAACTCAAGAAAACTACTTACCTTAAGTTTGAATAGGAGTAGAAGGAAAAAGATGAGGATAGCGAGACTTCATATCGGCCTCGGCCTCTCATGTAACACCCTCAACTAAATGATTCCTCCATAAAACCTTAACGGAAGCTACTTCTTTGTTTCTCAACCTCTTAACCTGCCAATCTAGAATCTCCATCAGAATCTCTTCATAGGAAAGGTTCTCATCAACTCCAAAACCCTCTAAAGGAATGATAGTTACCAGATCACCGATGCACTTCTTGAGCATAGAAACATGAAATACCAGGTGAACCGGAGCCAATTCATTTGGCAAGTCTAACTCATAGGCAATTTTCCCAAGACGCTTCAAGATTTGATATGGGCCTAAATACGGTGGACTAAGTTTCCTCTTCTTGTCAAACCTCATCACACCTTTCATATGTGAGATTTTTAAATAGACCCAATCACCAACTTCAAATTCTATATCCCTTCTTCTATTGTCGGCATAAGACTTTTACCGACTTTGGGCTGTCCTGAACCTCTCTCTAATGAGTTGGACCTTCTCAATTACCTCATAAACTAATTAGGGACCAATTACAGAAATTTCACCTACTTCAAACTATCCAACCGGAGATCTACACCTCCTACCATATAGTACTTCAAACGAAGCCATGGCAATACTTGAGTGGTAACTATTGTTGTAGGCAAATTCTACCAATGGTAGATGGTCATTCCAATTACCTTAAAAATCTATGACACACACCCTTAACATATCCTCTAATGTTTTAATGGTGCATTCCTCTTGACCATCCGTTTGAGGGTGAAAGGTCCTACGAAGCTTAACTTTAGTACCAAGTCCTTTTTCGAATGCCTTCCAAAAGTGTGAAGTTAATTGAGTACCCTGATCTGATATAATAGATAGAGGAACCCCATGCAACTTCACTATCTCCTTGATGTATAATTTGGCATAGTCTTCCACCGAAAATGAAACCTTGACTGGAATAAAGTGGGCTGATTTGTTCATTCTATCAACAATGACCCAAATAGAATCATGTTGCCTTCGAGTACGAGGCAACCCCACAGTAAAATCCATTATTCACATCCTCCCACTTCCAAGTGGAAATATCTATATCTTGGGACAAACCTCCCGGTCTTAAGTGTTCGGCCTTAACTTGTTGACAATTCGGACAATTGGCTACAAAACTCGCTACATCCTTCTTCATACCATTCCACCAATAGATTTTACGTAGGTCACGGTACATCTTGGTGGCTCCCGGATGAATAGAATACCCCAAACCATAAGCCTCTTCTAAAATTTGCTCTCTTAAGCCATTAACATCCGGTACACATAACTGACCTTGGCACCTAAGCACCCCATCTCCCCCTTGGGAGAAGGCCTCAACGGACTTGTTGAGTACCGATTCTTTCAAATCCATTAACATGGGATCAAGGCCTTGTTTGGACTTCACATCCATTACAAAGGATGATTCAGAACAACTATGGACCATGATACCACCCTTGGTGGAATCCACTAGTTGGACACCTAACCGGGCCAACTTATGTTAATCACAAACTAACTCCTTCCTCTCTTCCTCTACATAGGCCACACTACCATGGACAATCAAATTAGGGCATCCGTAACTACATTGGCTTTCCCGGGGTGGTTAAGGATACTCATGTCATTATCCTTTAAAAATTCTAACCACCTTCTTTGTTGGAGATTCAAGTCTTTTTGGCTAATCACATATTGAAGACTCTTATGATTGGTGAAAAAATCCACATGGACGCCGTAAAGGTAATATCTCCATATTTTCAAAGAAAACAAGACCACCGCTAATTCAAGATCATGGGTCGGGTAATTCTTTTCATGGATCTTGAGTTGCCTTGAATCATAAGCATTCACTTTACCATGTTGCATAAGGACATATCCCAAACCCACTCGAGAAGAGTCATAATACACCACAAACCCATCGGTACCCTCCGGTAAGGTCAACACCGGAGTGGAAGTAAGTCGATCTTTCAACTCTTGGAAGCTTTTCTCACAAGCCTCTGACCGCACAAACTTAGCCTTCTTTTGAGTCAAAGCCGTCAACGGAGAAGCAATGGAGGAAAAATCCTTAACAAACCTCCTATAGTAATCGGCCCAACCTAAAAAGCTTCTAATATTGGTATGAGTATGATGTCTAGGCCAACATTTGACTGCATCTGTCTTCTTAGGATCTACCTCAATACCCTTGCTTGACATAATATGACAAAGGAAGGATACGGACCTTAGCCAAAACTCACACTTACTAAACTTCTCATACAATTGGTGGTCTTTAAGGACTTGTAATACAATCATCAAATGGTTATTGTGCTCATTTTCACTCTTTGAGTAGATCAAAATGTCATCAATAAACACTATCACAAATATATCAAGATAGTGCCTAAAAACTCTATTCATTAGGTCCATGAATGCCGTCGGGGCATTGGTCTACCCAAATGACATCACCATAAATTCATAGTGATTGTACCGGGTCCTAAAGGTTGTTTGGGAATGTCAACCCCTCTTACCCTTAGCTGATGGTAACCCGAATGAAGATCTATTTTGGAGGAATAGTTACCCTTTGGAGTTGATAAAAAAAGTCGTTGATCCTTAAAAGGGGATACTTATTCGTTTTGGTCACTTTGTTTAGTTGGCAATAATCAATGCACATTCTAAGGGACCCATCCTTCTTCTTAATAAATAATACCGGAGCACCCCAAGGAGAGATACTTGGTTGAATATAGCCTTTGTCTAACAAATCCTTGAGTTGCTCCTTCAACTCTTTTAACTCGGTCAGAGCCATTCTATAAGGAGGAATAGAGATAGGTTGCATATCCGACAAGAGATCAATGCAAAAATCTATTTCCCGTATGGGAGGAATGTCGGGCAAGTCATTAGGAAAGACTTCTGGAAACTCACTCACCACTGGACCAACTCTAAGAAAGGGGTTTCGAACTCAACATCCATAACCCTAACAATATGGTAAATACACCCCTTAGAGATCATTTTCCTACCTTTGAGACATGAAACAAATTGACCTTTAGAGAAAGAATTTCCCCCCTTCCACTCTAAAGTAGACTCATTTAAAAATTGGAACTTTACTACCCGAGTCCTACAATCAATAGAGGCATAACATGCATGTAACCTATCCATACCCAAAATTACATCAAAATCTAACATGTCTAACTCCACCAGACCCACCAAGGTAACTTTATGGGACAAAGAAATAGGAGAACTCCTATAGACTATTTTTTCCACCACCGAGTCACTAATCGGGGTAGAAACCGAAAAAGGTTCTTCTAACACATCGGGGAGTATTTCAAATTTCATAGCCACAAAAGGTGTAACAAATGACAAAGTGGAACGGGGGTGTGACAATGCATAAACATCAATAGAAAAGACTTGCAACATGCCCATCAATATATCCGGCGAACACTCTTTGTCACCTCGGGATTGAAGAGCATATAAGCAGTTCTTCTTGGGAGCATCGGAGTTTGAACCACTAAGAGGAGTTTGCTGATCATCTCTCCCTTTGGCCGTACATGTTGGGCAATCTTTTAATTGATGTCCACTCTTATCACAACCATAGCACAGAGCCATGCCGGCCACACATTTACCATCATGCTTCTTACCGGACTTGGCACAATTAGGCCTCTCCATGGAAGACCCACCACTATTACCTCCTTGAGGCTTAGGGTTAGACACCCTATATTTGTTGACCCTAGGAGCACTAGAGGAGCCTTGGTTGGAAAACCTCTTCTTGAACCTTGCTCTACCTTGACCCTTGAACTTACCCTTAGAAGAATTCCCATCATCGGTCCTTGCCATCTTTACCTCTCTATTATTTTTCCTAAGCCTTGTCTCCTCAGCTTGTTGAGCATACACCATTAGATGTGAGATGTCCATGTTAGCACGGAGCATTGCTGCACAACATTCTTCCTCAATCGAGTCGGACACACCCATCACCAATCGACTCATCTCATCTATAGGATTAAACACCAAAGATGAGGCATACTTGGACAACTTAGTGAATTTCAAAGAATATTCTTGGACACTCATACCTCCTTGACGAAGGTTGATAAATTCCTCCACCTTTGCTTCCCTCTTTTCTCGTGGGAACAACCTATCAAGAAATTCTTTCTTGAACACTTCCCAATCAATGGGACCTGCTCCTATAGCCCTATTATCCTTGCATTGAGTATACCACACTTGGGCCACATCCATCAATTGATAAGCGGCTAGTTCAGCTTTCTCAATAGAAGCCACCCCCGTAGTATCAACTATCTTGTAGATCTCTTCCACAAACTCTTGAGGATCTTTATTCACTTTGGAACTAAAGAACATAGGAGGGCTCATTCTTGTGAGATTTCTCAATATTGAATCCATAGTGCTCACATTAGGGTTTACATGGGGCCCAACTTCCCTATTAGCTTGTGTCGTCACGGCTTGGGCTTGAGTTGTCAGAGATTGTGCTTGAGCCGTCATGACTTGAGTCAATGTTTGGAGAGCCGCCCTTATTTCCTCATTTGTCATAGCTCCCTCATAATTAGGAGATTGAGGGTCTTGAGGAGCTTGGGGAGGAACTCCCTCATTCACATTCTTCTCTTCTATGAGCCTTGCATTCGCCCATCTTGTATTCCTTGCCTATAAACACAAGAGAAGGGTTATGAAAAGGACTTCATAGAGTTATAACTTTAAAGTATGACTAAGGAGTAATGAATGAAGTGAACTTTCCTAAGCATCTTATAGCCTCTCATTCATATGTGTAGTGCGCTTCACACTCATGAACAAGACTCTACTAGACGTGGTTTATGAGGCATCAACCTAAAAATCATCCCAAAACCTTATGCTCTGATACAAAATTTGTAACGACCCAGGGGTACCCCCTAGATGTAACACAACGTACTTGACCCCGAAGGGGTCTCATACAAGACCTTAGCATACATAAACATATGAAATAGAAATGATGCAAAAATTTAAAAAAATTACAATAGAATTCTTTTTATCAAATAAAAATGGAAGTCTAGACATTGTCTCATTTACCATCTACTACAATAGAATGTCAAAGAAAGGTCACAGCCTCTTTACAAATGAAAGTGTCAAAATAAAATAATGGAAAGCAAGTGGAAGAAAATGACATCGTGTCCTCGAACCATGAGGACTCACACAACTTTTGGAGATAAGCAATCCAAGCCTTTGTCAAGAAAGGAAGTGCACTTCACCTAGCCGGAACCTACACTTAGCACAAATATGTACTAAGTATGGAAGCATGCATAAAAATCCTTGAAATATGGTAAAAGGACATTTTGGTTGAAAAGTATGCATTTGCCAAGTTTGAGAATCATCATGCACCTTTAATGTAAAACGCAAGTCATTAGTAGATTTATCATGTAAGAATATTGTAACATAATAGAACCATATTATGGTAACCTTAAATTATACTTGTGCAATGTATCATTGGTATCCCATAATACCAACCACACTAAGTACTCCTTGGGGACACCCTTGTCATACATAACATACATAGACCTCATCATAGTCAATACACATAGACAAGTAAAAAGTCATGTACATTAATTTGAACAAAAGGAAAGCCATCCATCACAACAATCCATTCAATATACATGCATACATTCATATCATATCATAAGAAATCATCCCATATTCCCTTTCAAAGTCTACTTGTGCAATGTAAAAGTGAAATACCATACCCCCACTCCTACTAAGTAAAGCTCATCAAGAAGTCATAGTATAGATCATGTCATATTCATTATCTTATCAAGTAGGGAAAATAGCCTTAACTGATATAGACCATGTGAGCTACATGGAATACGGTGTCGTGTAACCCCACACCGAAATAAGGTGTCCTATTTGCCTAAGGTAGAACTAAATGTATAGCTTTTAGGTGGATCCACTAGATAAAGAATTATTTGGGCACATAGTTATGGGATAGGGAGATTGTTTGTAGAAACCCGACCTATTTTATTAGCGGAGGAGCTTCCATCTCATGAGAATAATCTAGATGACCCATCCTATTATACTTACGGGATGTCCTCTACCTCATTTTCTATATCCACTCAGTGCTAAGCATTATTTCCGAAATTATACATAATTAGTCTTGAATTGCATTTACAGGTGTGAAGGAATAACTTTCCCTTCATTTAATACAACTCATAAAATAGCTCATTGATTCAATTAGATAAGAATGCACTTTCAACCTTAGAATCATCATTAACATGTTAGCAAACCTTTCACATCATGTTCATAGTGTTTCATGAGAATAGTCTTTCAATACACATAACAACATTAGCTTCATCTTAGACAATTCATACATAGTAAGGGTAAGGGGAGAATGATCTTTCAACAATACCATAATTTACACATTAGTCATAGGATCTTCACTTTCTAAGTGAATCATAAGTTCGTACAGAACTTTCATCAACATGTACAAACCTTCATAATTACCCTTCAAGGGTCATGAATCATGTCTCACAATCACACCTAGCAATACTACATAGTATTTATCTTGCATCAATACATCCATCATAATTCATGAAATTGGGTCATGGGGAAATTCATGGGTTCATGGGGATTTTCCTCATAAAATCACCAATAAACAACAACTCAATCATAATAATAATCAATAAACTCATTGAAATCATTTTTATGAAGAGCCCATGTCTAGATTAAAAAATCTAGGTTTTGAAGAATCTACCAATTTGAAATTGAGAATTGAAGGGCTTGATGGAAGAAAGCTTTACATGAATCAAGACTCCCATACCTTGATTGAACATTTCCCCACGAATTGAGATTTAGATCGGCAAGTACGAAACTGGAGGAATATGGAAGTTGCATCTGTGAAGGTTCTTTGGAGGAATCATTTAGTTGAGGGTGCTACTTTGAAGGTGGAATCCGAGATGATGTCCTAGTGTACCAACCCATAAAATGAATAAGTGAAACTAGAGACTAACTAGTGTGTCTTTGAATTGTTGTGAGTGTGATGGTGTAAAGTATTGTCCCGAGCTATGGTTGAGGAGTTGAGGGGTTTAGGGGTTAAACGTCAAGGTATGACTCCCCAAGGACCACCCAAGGGGTCCTTGAGGAGGACCCTAAAGCCTAACCCCCAAGACCCCTTGAAACCAAAAAGTTGACAATTTGAGGGTGACCTACTTAAGGGGTCCACGCCGTGTAGATGGCCCCCGTAGGTCATGGCCCCCCAAAACCAAGACACAACCACAAACCATTAGGGCACAAGATGGCCCGTGGTCCCACCCATGGTCCGTGGATGGGGGTTTCGTGGTTGGCACCACTATTTTGTCCAAGTCGGCCAAGGTGAGGGCCAATTGGTAAATTGCTTTTAAGTCTATTTTAGTTGGGGGACGGTTTTAATTAGTTTATTAATGTATTTTAAGGGTTTTTGAAGTATTAAAACATATCTTAGACTTCATTATTTCAAACCCCAAAATACAAACCTCCCCTCCTCTCCAAAAGTTCTCTCTCTAGAAACCTCCATTCGAGGTGAAGACTTAAAGCTTCCAAGGTCAATTTCCATGGATTTCATCCATTAAAGGTATGGCAGTCTTCATGCTTGACTTAGTTTCTTTCAAGGACTCAATCTCAAAAGTGATTTCAAGTCTCCAATGTTTTCTCCAAAACCCTATGTTTCAATCTTGGCATGGGTTCGATTCCAAACGATTTTCAAATGCATTATCGCATTGAATTATGGATGAATTATGGATTTAAAGATGAATTAAGATGATTTCTTCATAGAACCCATATTTTCCCCCAAATTCCTAAATTGTGATTTGTGATTGGGAATTCATTGATTATGCAAGTATGTTGAATTATTGATGTTTATATTGAATAAAGTGATTGAATCATGTCAACTTCCTATTCTATTTTAGTAGTTTGGATTTATGGACTGATATTAGTTTATTTCCCTAAAGGGTAATGTCACAAAAGATTATGTATGATAATGATGTGAAGTATAGGTGTGTGATCTCAATGAAAGTGTTATGATCATGTTTAGAGTGTAATTTTTTTAGGATTGAATGTTATTTCTCAATTAACACCTATGAAGGATGAGGTTATATATGTGAAAGGTTATTCTCACATACACACACTCATGAATGACTAATGAATGAATGAAGTTTTCTATGATTATGTTAATGATGATGGGTTGATTGAAAGGCTAGTCTCAATTGTACTCTAATGAATGATAATGACATGTTGTGAGAGGAATTTCTCACAATATGGGGATTCCTAGGTGAAAGGCTATTCTCATCTTTGAATCTATGAGCTTTCTAATGAATGAATATTAGGTTTAAGATGAATGCCCATACATTAGTTGAGGCGGGGTATGTACTACCAATCTTTTATCCCATAATAATGAATAAATGTAATGAATACCAAATACTCTGAGGGGAATAATGCTAAGCACCGAGTGGATATGGATTGAGATGGATACTCATACGTGAGTTGAGGTGGGTATCTAGTAACAATCTCTTGAGATGGACGCCCATACGTTAGTGGAGGTGGGGTATCTAGTAGCAATCTCCCAATCCCATAAATGATGTGCCCATATAGGTCCATCTAATGAATCCACTTACGCTAAAAACAATGGTCCTACCTTAGGCAAGTAGGAATCCCTTATCCGATGAGGGTGACACCGGATTCCATGAATTTCTCACACAGTCTATGTCGGTTAAGGCTTACCCCAACTAAGAATGTTAATTAACTATGGCTTCTTAATAATGCACTACTTAGTGTGGATGGTGGTATGGGACGCCATCTATGCATAGCACAAGTAGGCTTTGAGGGAGGTTGTGGTGCGTTCATTTATAATGTTAAGTTTAATGAATGTGCTCTTATGATAATGTTAATGAAGAATGTTGATCTAATGTCTAAATGAATGAAGGTGCTCTTAATGAAATAAAGCTAAATGAAGAATGTGACTTATGCTTAAATGAGATGATGCATACTATACTTGGATTGTATTATGAGTTACTTCCTTGTTATGACTTATGGTGTAAGAATGTCCCTTTCCTATGGTGACTTCAAAGGAGTACTTAGTGTGAGTAGTAGTATGGGATGCTACTTGCTCATCGCACAAGTATGACTTAGGGTTGTCTTAGATGACGGTCCTTATGTAATGATATGGCTTATGTAATGTGGATGTCTCTTATGTGTAAGTATTGTGTAAGGATGGAAAGGTTGAATGGTAAGTTCACTTTTGGTGACCTTAAGGTGGTACTTTGGTGTGAATGGCAGTATGGGACGCTATCCATACATTGCACAAAGTATAGCTTGAGGGTTACTTGAGGGGAAGGCTAATGTGAATGTAATGGTTTATATGTGATTATGTTCTAATGTGGTTAAATGACTTGTATGTTGGTTATGGTTTAATATTATGCCTCTTATGCTTATGTTCATGAAGTTTTCTCAAAATGGCATATATCATGACTTTCAAATAACATGTCTATTTTAAGCATGTTTTTTGCATGGCTATCAAACTTAGTACTTAATTGTGCTAACCCATTTTTCTTCATGCTTTACTACAAGTGTAGTTTCCGGCATTTGAGTGATTCTCTCTAGTTGAAGCTTGAAAAAAAGATTCTCCAAGACTAAATTGTATGTCCTCATTGATTGAGGACAAGTGTTTAGATGTTTCCTTTCTTTTCATATAATAGACTATTGTTAAGTTTGTTGATTGAAAATGGTCGTGACCTTATTTCTGTTTAAGTATGTTGTTGAGACGGCCATGTGAGACAATAGACTTCCTCTTGCTTTTAATGTTTTCGATTGTTGGATTTATAATAGAAAGGTTTTAAATTCTGCACTATTTCTAAGTATTTTATGCAATGAATATGCTATGGGACTTGTATGAGACCCTTTCGGGGTCAAGTACGCTATGTCACTTCTGGGGTGTAGGCTCGGGTCTTGACAAACATGGTATCAGAGAACAAGTTTTTGGGAATGGTCTTTAGGATTGATGTCTCACAAGCCACGTCTAATAGAGTCTTGTTCATCGGTGTTAGTCGCGACTCATCTATGAGTGAGAGGCTATAAGACGTTAGGGAGTTACACTTCTTTCATACTCCTGAAGTAGTACCTTATTGTTTAGCTCTTTATGTGTCCTTTTCCTAATCCTTCTCTTGTGTTTATAGGATATGAATAGAAGAAGGACGCCAGCAAGAATAATGGAATAGGAGAATGGGAATGAGGGAGTTCCTCCCCAAGGTCATCAAGGCGGCCAAATTCCTGAAGGCAATCAAGTTTCGATTGATGCTCCGGACATGACTAATGAAGAGATTAGGTCGGCTTTTCTAACCTTATCCTTGCTATGACGGCCCAATTTAATTGGGATATGGGGCCTAGAGTAAATGCTATTGAGAGTACATGGCTTCTAGGTTGAGAAAATTTGTAAGGATGAATCCTCTGATATTTCGTTGTTCCAATGTGGGAGAGGATCCCCAAGAGTTTTTGGATGAGATATATAAGATAGTCAATGTTATGGGGATGTCTTCTAGAGAAATAGTTGAACTTGTCTCTTACCAATTGAAAGATGTTGCCCAGGTTTGGTTCACTCAATGGAAAAGCAATAGGCCTATATGACCGGGTCCTATAGAATGGGAGGAGTTTAAGGAAGCTTTCCTTGGTAGGTACTTTCCCCGTGAGAAGAGGGAGGTTAAGGTGGAGTAATTTATCAACCTTAGGCAAGGTAGCATGATTGTGGAGGAGTATTCCTTGAAATTTACCCTATTGTCTAAGTATGCTCTATTTTTGGTGTCCAACCCTAGAGAGGAGATGAGTAGGTTTGTGGCTGGTGTATCCGACCTTGCTAAGGAAGAGTGTCGTATGACAATGCTTCATAATGATATGAACATTTCTAGACTCATTGTGTATGCTCAATCTATTGAGGAGTTCAAAATTGAGAGGAAGAGTCAAGAGATGAAGAGGTCTAGGTCCGATGAACAAAGTCAACCAAGATCCAAAAAGAGGTTCTCCAACCAAGATTCTTCAATGTTCAACAATGATAGGGTGTATAACCCTAAATCTCAAGAACGAGGGAATGGAAGTGGTTCTTCTTTTGAGAGACCTATATGTGCCAAGTGTGGGAAGCAACATTTGGGTAAGTGCCTTGCCGGCACCGATGGGTGCTTTAGGTGTTGAAAGAAGGGTCACAAGATGAGAGATTGCCCAAAACTCATTGCAAAAGGAAGAGAGACCAAACAAACTTCTATTGATGGCCCGGATCCTAATGCTCCAAAGAGAAACCGTTTCTATGTGCTTCAAGCTAACAAGGACAAAGGACCAATCCGTGCCAAGTGTGCTAAGTGTGGGAAGCAACATTTGGGTAAGTGCTTTGCCGGCACGGATAGGTGCTTTAGGTGTTGAAAGAAGGGTCACAAGATGAAAGATTGCCCAAAACTCATTACTAAAGGAAGAGAGACCAAACAAGCTTCTCTTGATGGCCCGGATCCTAATGCTCCAAAGAGAAACCGTTTCTATGTGCTTCAAGCTAACAAGGACAAAGGACAAATCCGGATAAAGGCACCGGTAAGTGATAGTTCCATTTGGTTGTAAATGTCTTGTTGAGGTTCCTATAATGTTTTCATGTTAACCTTAGTTCGGTTTTCTCCTATGTGGAGGATGGTATGTTGAATAGTATGGTTGTTGAGAGTTTTGATATCCTTATCTCTTTCCTTCTATTCATATTCAAGCTTGAGACCAAGAATTCCTTGTAGCTTGTTTCGTTTTGGAGTCATGTGTGAACATATGTTTCCATGGTCTCCTTATGATATGCATGTCCTTAATAAGTTTATTTTTTTATGAGAAAATGAGTTTTCATGAATTATGTTCCTCATGTTAATGTGCATTTAGTATGAGTTGTATATATGCTTCATGAGGTTAAATGTTGAACATGCCTAAATGTGCTTTTATGAAGAAATTGCATATTGTGCTTAATGATGTTATGATGAGCATGATATGAGTTGGAGAAGGTAATTCCTCCAATGTAATGATGAAGAAGTTATGTTGCATAATGAGTTTGTAGATGTAGTTCCTACTTTCTTGTATTGCATTGAGTATTTTAATGTGGCGTTGATGTTTCCTCCTAGTTTTGTGCATTGGTTATGATGTTGCATGAATGATGGGTTGCTAGTCTTGAGTCGTTGACCCATTACTGTGTTTCAAGTGTCATTTGAGGACGAATGTTTCTAAGTGGGGGATAATGTAACAACCCGCAAAATGAATAAGTGAAACTACTGCCTAACTAGTGTGTCTTTGAGCTGTTGTGAGGTTTGAGGGTGTAAAATGTTGTCTTGAGCTATGGTTGAGGGTTTTAGGGGTTAAACGTCAAGGTACGACTCCCCAAGGTCCACCCTAGAGGTCCTTGAGGAGGACCCTAAAGCCTAACCCCCAAGACCCCCTGAAACCAAAAAGTTGCCAATTTGATGGTGACCTACGGAAGGAGTCCACGCCCCGTAGGTCCATCCATGCCCCGTGGATGGCCTCTGTAGGTCATGGCCACCAAAACCAGGCCACAAGCACAAACCACGAGGGTACAGGACATCCTGTGGTCCCATCCAAGGTCCGTGGATGGGGGTTTCGTGGTTGGCACCAATTTTCTGTCCAAGTCAGACAAAGTGAGGGCTAATCGGTAAATTGCTTTTAAGTCAATTTTAGTTGGGGGACGGTTTAATTAGGTTATTAATGTATTTTAGGGGTTTTTAAAGTATTAAAACAGATTTTAGACTTGATTATTTCAAAACCCAAAATACAAACCTCCCCTCCCCTCCAAAAGTTCTCTCTAGAAACCTCCATTGGAGGTGATAACTTCAAGCTTCCAAGGTCAAGACGTCAATTTTTTCAAGGGATTTTCGCGGATTTCATCCATTAAAGGTATGGTAGTCTTCATCCTTGACTTAGTTTCTTTCAAGGACCCAATCTCAAAAGTGATTTCAAGTCTCCAATATTTTCTCTAAAACCCTAGTTTTCAATCTTGGCATGGGTTCGATTCCAAACAATTTTCAAAGGCATTATTGCATTGAATTATGAATGAATTGCAAATTTAAAGATGAACTAAGATTATTTCTTCCTAGAACCCATGTTTTACCCCAAATTCCTAAATTGTGATTTGTGAATGGGAATTGATTGATTATGCATTGTTGAATTGTTGGTGTTTATATTGAATTAAGTGATTGAATCATGTCAACTTCCTATTCTATTGTAGTAGTTCAGATTTATGGATTGATGTTGGTTCATAGCCCTAAGGGGCAATTTCATAAAGGATTATGTATGATTATGATGTGAAGTATAGGTGTGTGATCTCAATAAAAGTGTTATGATCATGTTTAGAATGTAATTGTGTTAGGATTGAATGTTATTTCACAATTAACACCTATGAATGATGAGGCTATATGTGAAAGGTTATTCTCACATACACACACTCATGAATGACTAATGAATGAAGTTTTCTATGATTATGTTAATGATGATAGGTTGATTGAAAGGCTATTCTCAATTGTACTCTAACGAGTAATATTGACATGTTGTGAGAGGACTTTCTCACAATATAGGGATTCCTAGGTGAAAGAAAGGCTATTCTCATCTTTGAATCTATGAGCTTTCCAATGAATGAATATTGGGTTTGAGATGGATGCCCATACGTTAGTTGAGGCGGAGTATCTAGTAGCAATCTTTTATCCCATAATAATGAATGAATGTAATGAATGTCAAATACAACGTGGGGAATAATGCTAAGCACCGAGTGGATATGGATTTAGATGGATACACATACGTCAGTAGAGATGGGGTATCTAGTAACAATCTCTTGAGATGGATGCCCATACGTTAGTTGAGGTGGGGTATCTAGTAGTAATCTCCCTATCCCATGAACTATGTGCCCACATAGGCCAAGCTAATGGATCCATTTAATCTAAAAACAATGGTCCTACCTTACGCAAGTAGGAATCCCTTATCCGGTGAGGGTGACATTGGGATTCCATGAATTGCTCACATGGTCTATGTCGGTTAAGGCTTACACCCACAAAGAATGTTAATGAACTATGCCTTCTTAAGAATGCACTACTTAGTGTGCGTGGTGCTATGGGACGCCATCTATGCATTGCACAAGTGGGCTTTGAGAGAGGTTGTGATGCGTTCCTTTATAATGTTAAGTATAATAAATGTTCTCTTATGATGATGTTAATGCAGAATGTTGATCTAATGTCTAAATGAATAAAGGTTCTCTTAATGAAATGAAGCCAAATGAATAATGTGACTTATGCTTGAATGAGAAGATGCATGCTATACTTGGATTGTATTATGAGTTACTTCCTTGTTATGACTTATGGTGTATGAATGTCCCTTGCCTATGGTGACATGAAAGGAGTACTTAGTGTGAGTAGTAGTATGGGATGCTACTTGCACATTGCACAAGTATGACTTAGGGTTGTCTTAGGTGATGATCCTTATGTGATGATATGGCTTATGTAATGTTTATGTCTCTTATGTACCAGTATTGTGTAAGGATGGAAAGGTTGAATGGTCAGTTCAATTTTGGTGACCTTAAGGTGGTACTTTGGTGTGCATGGTGGTATGGGACGCTATCCATACATTGCACAAAGTATAGCTTAAGGGTTACTTGAGGTGAAGGCTTAATGTGAAGGTAATAGTTTATATGTGATTATGTTCTATTGTGGTTAAATGATTTGTATGTTGGTTATGGTGTAATATTATGCCTCTTATGGTTATGTTCATTAAGTTTTCTCAAAATGGCATATCTCATGATTTTCAAATACAATGTATGTTTTAAGCATGTTTTTGCATGGCTATCGTACTTAGTACTTAATTGTGCTAACCCATTCTTCTTCATGTTTTATTACAAGTGTAGGTTCCGGCATTTGAATGATTTCTCTCTAGTTGAAGCTTTGAATTGAGATTCTCCAAGACTAAGTGGTATGTCCTAATAGATCTAGGACAAGTGTTTAGATGTTTCCTTTCTTTTCATGTAATAGACTATTGTTAAGTTTGTTGATTGAAAAGGGTCGTGACCCTATTTTGTTTCAAGTGTGTTTTTTAGATGGCCATGTGAGATGATAGACTTCCACTTGCTTTTAATGTTTTTGATTGTTGGATTTATAAAACAAATGTTTTAAATTGCGCACTATTTCTAAGTATCTTATGCAATGAATATGCTATGAGGCTTGTATGAGACCCCTTCGGGGTCAAGTACGCCGTGTCACTTCCGGGGTGTAGGATCGGGTCGTGACACCTAGTATCCTCCTCTCCTATTCTAGCTTGACGTATTAGTTCCTCATGATTCAAATCTTTTGGGTTCATAAGTTTTAGTCATTCTCATGTTACCATATTCATTGCATGTTCATGAAAACATGATTTTGATGTTATGATTTAGCTTGGAACAATTCTCCATGTTAATGTGCATTTTAATGAAATTACATTCATAATGGGTTATTAGTTTCTCTCCTACTCTATTCATGCTATTTTGAGTCCCATTCGAGGACGAATATTACTAAGGGGAAATATTGTAACACCTGGGAAGTTGGAAAGTTGAAAAAAAGGAAAATGCAGAAAATTGATTGAAGTAGGTTCTACAAGTCCAACCTATGGACTATAAGAATTTCTATGGATCAAAGGAAGGGAGTCGTAGACGTGGAGGTGAGTTTTTTTAGAAATTATGTTTCTAAAGTTGACCTATGGATGAGCAGGATGAACTGTAGAAATTTTGACGAGTCGTACAAAGGTCTCATAGAAGTTTTCTAAACTTAGTGAAATTCTTGACTGAAAGTTGAGCTCTATGGTTTCTTTCTATGGACCGTAGGAAATCCTATGGATTGTAGACAGTACGTATCTTAGTTGGTTCAAATGTAAGTATCCAACACTTGGTATACAGTTTACCAGTATGGTTTATAGATATTCCCAGTGGCCATTGGTCCCAACGGTATGATCAATCCGGTAGTTATTTTAAGAGTATTTTGGTCTTTTCCTGTATTTCTAATTCCTATACTATGTCATTTTACACCTAATTCAAAGCGTATAACTACCTTTCACCCTTTGAACGTTCCCCGACTCTCTCATTCAATCAAATCCGGAAACCCTCTACAAGGTTTCCTCCAAAATCCTCTCTTAAGATCAAGGAATAAAAGCTAGGGTTCTTCAAGTTCAAGTCTCCTTTCTTCATCAATTTCTTCGGGCTTCAAGACAAAGGTATATAAGCTCATCAATGGGTTTCATTCACACATTGAGTCCCCAAAGTATCTCCAATTCTCCAATTCAATTTCCCTAAATTTGTAATGTTTTCATTCAATTCCTCATTGATTCTATTTGTATGGATTAAGCTGACTGATTTTGATCCTATTATGGTTGTTTTAACTGAATTACAAGTTATCCAATTAATTCTATATGAACCGATGCATAACCTACGGTTTTGACTTTGAACCCTAGAAGGATATGAACTTATGAAAAAGTTATAAATCTATGATTGATGTTTTCATGAAAGACATGCATGATTCATGAAAAGGAATTGTCCTATGATCTAGGTTACTAAGAGATTGGCATCAATGACATTGTGGAAGATTTTCTCACATAAAGGGATCATTGTTTGGTGAAAAGTTTTCTAACTTATGCATGATTTAAGATTTAAGGAGCTATTCTTTGATGTTTTAGCATGGATTAGTAATTAAATTCTACTTTTCCATGGATGATGCAATGCTTATGTTTATGACTCATTCCCTTGGGATTTATACTAAGTATCTAGAGGATATTGATATAGAGGCTCTCCCATTTGTAACAGTCGATCTCTAGACTCCATATACTTGTTCCTAATTAACTATGCTCTCTCATAAGTTGTCTTAAATGACATAGCTAGTGGATCCACCTACGCTACAAGTTTATGGATCTTGCCTTGGCAAGTAAGGACATCTCTTTTCGGTGTAGGAGCAAGACACCAGATTCCATGTTACACCTCACATGGTCTATGTCGGTTTATATATAGTAAATATACCACAAAATAAACTAAGTTAATTTAAAATATTTTATGATGCTTTCATGATGATTTTAAGATACATTGATCATATTCATAATTTATGATGTCTCTTAAAAGGCTTTTACGATGTTTTGCTTGGTCATGAACTCTATGTTTTCGGTTATGCCCTCTTATGATTACATTTATGTTTTATTGCAGATCTCTCATACTTAGTATATTTCATGTACTAGTGCATACTTGTGCCTACATTGTTTCAGTAATAGGGGGCTTGACGAGTCCTCTCCCACCTTTCGTGGCTAGTAAGCACATAGAGAATTCAAAGACTTGGTGAGTCCTCATGTTCCGAAGACGATGTGACTTTATTGTTTTCTTATGTCTTTATTTTAAAATCTTGTATGTGGTGTACGAGTTACATACCGACCACTCCTTTTGATTTACTAGAAGGCTTTTCAAGACTATGTCAAACTTTCTCTTTGAAATGTTAAACTCTTTCTTTATTGTGAAATACTTTGTTTTTGTCTATTACTATGTGTACATATGTCAAGTGGCTTGTGTAAGGCCTCTCAGGGTCTTATAGGACTTGTCACGTCTAGGCTTTAATTTGGGTCATGACAATTGGCCACCATTAAAAAGCAATTCATATGAAGAGATTAACATTACATGCATAAACAATATTTAAGAATTATTTGTTATTAGGTCAACGTTGTTAATTCCCGTGGTTCCCTCAACTCTAGTTATGGATTTATCTACTTATGCTTGAGTTATCATAATTCAAAATAAGTTTTTAAAAATAAATTATGAAATTAAAATTAGAGTATTTGAATTTCATAATTTTTAATTCACGAACAAAAGATTGTATTAAACTGATGTTTCAAGAATTATAATGGATAACGCCTTCACCAAAATAAGTCTCAAAACTAAATTAAAAAAAGTATTAAATTGTGTAACGATAAAAACAAGAAATACACGTCTATTTATATATGTTAATTCTAACTAGACTTGGAAAACAAAACGTAGAGAAAGTGGGCTTCGATAGTAGGTTCTACGGTTCTTGTCTACAGCTCATAGGTCACTCTACGGCTCGTAGGTCTAAGCTGTCAAATGGAGCTTCTTAAAAATCATTTTGTGCACTTTCTACAAACCTGACCTACTGATAACCCTCAACTAAATTTCATCCAATTCTAAGTGTAGGCGGTCGCTAACAAGTATAAACTCTGCTAAGAGTTGGTTCGATCCCACAGGGAGTGATATAGAAGAGAATTCGATTAAGAAGTAAAATGGTGTCCTAATTGTTTGTAGAGGTAACGCATTTGCAATAATAAAACAAATTACAAAGTTTCAATGATTAGTATCAAATGTGGGGATTTATGTAACCAATTTACAACAACTAAAACGGGAAGTAAACAAGTAGAGATTGGTCCTTAGGAGTGTGATAACTTGAAAGCTAAATTTTCATAATGTGTGATTACTAGTTATTCAAAGATGTTAAAGCTCAGTGGGTAGGCTAGGTTTTAACTACAATAGTCATTTTTTATCAACTATTGCGCTTCAAGTAAGTTCTTTCAAACATCAACAAGCAAAGCACAATCAAGCAACCCAATTCCTTAATTAATTCACTCTTTCAAGCAAGATTTGTAAGAATGCAATCAAACCCACTTTCTCAAGCTGGATTCTTAAAGATGGAATCAATACAACTATCAACCAATAATTCGACTCTAATACTTCTTTCTTAAGCAAGTATAGAGTACTAAGCTAGAACTGCATTTATAACTACAATTCCTCAAATAAAACTTGAACAATTAATTGAACCTACTTAAAAACAACAAAAAATCAGTAACTAACAACACCCATTAGCTAATTAGCGCATTGAACTACATAACCACCCCCAAGGAAAGGGAGTTTTAGCCAAGCATAGTGATAAACAAGAAATCATTAACAACGAAGTTTTCCATTTGATTTGACAACGATCTACAATTCCCAAATGCTGATATTTAAACTAAAAATCTCACAATCTCTAAATCTCTACTCCAAAATGTAAAAACAATGTTCTTGATTGTAAAACCTCAAAAACCTAGAAATGAAAAAAGTGGGAACTCTTTATCTTCTTTTAAAAATCACATTTATATGTTCCCAAAATTTCAACACAGAAACAACTCGGCGAGGTAAGTTGGGTTCACCAACCAGATCGGCAGACCGCCGAGTTGCTCCTCTTCTCACCTTTTTTGCTTGGCTTTTTCATCAAAGCAATATGTAACTTTCGGCGAGCCAAATCATCATAGCCGATCTATTTGGTGTGTCACCGAATTGCTTTTCTGCTCGCCAAGTTGGTTTCATCCATGGGCTGGCATGCTGGATCTTTAGGCAAGCTGAAGGTCCACTCGGCAAGTCGCCGAGTGGCTTTGGCGTGTACCAGATTTTCTATCCTTCAACTTTTTCAGCTTTTTCGCTCCTTTTTAACTCGTAATGTCCATGACTTTCTCTTCAGACTTCATTGCTGTAAATCAACATTTTAACATCATTTATGAGCATCAAATAGGCATTGAGGACACTAAATCCTTGAATTATAAGACCAAAATGAGTCGAAATCCTCGACTATCATCACCCCCAACTTGAACTTTTTATTGTCCTCAAGTAAAACACAAGATCAATCAGGCCAACATTGATGTCTACAAATAGTACTACTTGATACTCAACATGAATGTACACGATGTTCAATCTACACATGCAATGTTCAATTATGCACTAAAAGTTTCAAACTATGACTAGCCATCATCAAATAGAGTTTAAACTAACAATGGTCCCTCCAAATGCAAATCCATGCTCAACAAGAGTATTTGAATGTCTTTATATCAAGGATGATTCCATGCTCTCACAAAGGCCATCAAAGATTCATAACATAAGGAGTCAAAATCAACTCTCACACTCTCAATGATAATCACATGCATGAGTTTACCTATAGGCTTCCATGTATATTCCGCTTAACACTTCATTTGGCTTATGCAGGACCACCAAGGTCTTTCAATGCTTGTAATTGGGTTGAGGGTAAAGGTATGATTATTTTGTTTTAGTGAATTCTACATTCATGAAGCATGGCTTGAATTTCGCTTCTTCTCCTTTTCTTTAAATCTTTTCATCTTCACAACCCACCCTACGTATTTTAAGGCACAAAAATTCTTGGATGGCTTATCAGATACCCCTTTTCTTTCCACCAATGCTTCAAATTTCTTTTTTAATCTTTTTCTCTTGTTTTTTTTCTTCCACCATTTATTATATGGAGGGTTTCAATCTTTTTCACCACAATTCTTCATAGGTGGATTTCACAGACTTCTTGCTCAATTTCTTTCTTTATTTTTACCACGCTTTTGGCCTAAGTTGGCTATTAAAATGGACCAAGGCTTCATAAAGGTTTTAGATAGGTTGGAAAGGGGAAACTGTGTTCATATTTTATCCAACGAAAATATTAGGCTCAAATGGTGCCAAGCTAGGATCACATTCTCACAAGGTGGTCACAACAAGGAATTTTAGCAATTTGGTTCACTCTCAAAAACAATTGTGCCTAAGATCATCTCTTTCATTCATAAATTCTAGACAATTGGACCAATGGGGCAACCTCTACGTATCACCAAGCACATATTTCAAGAAAAACTCACCACACAAGGCATTCAACGTAATTATCGAACATGACTCTATCAGTTAAGTTTGTGTGCAACGATCATTACAATACTCCCTTTGAAAATTGACCAGTAACAATGAGAAGCTAAGAGTTCAGACATGCCTTATGAAAATCAAATTTTCCTCATTGAACTTGCACAAACATATCATTCAATCAAGAGTGCTATTCAAGTCCTTGGTATTGATTACAACTGATACTCAAATATGCAAGAGAACATCTACAACATCCACACACCATGAAATCAGGAGATAGATCAATGGGATTTAAAACCAACATTCACAAATTTAGCCATAATAAACAAGAAGTTTCGAACACAGCCAAAAGTAGTAAAACAAACAATCATCCAAAACAAAAATAGAAAGAATAAAAAAAACAAGCAAAATACAACCCAAGGGGATAGGTATGAAGATACCCTCACCCCTCCAAAAAAAACTAAATAGTGTCCTCAATGTAAAATAAAATAAATGTCTCAAAAGTAAATAAAACAATAGAAAGAGAGTAAAATCCCCCTGTCAAGTTGAGCTTGAGGCGATTGTTGTGAATCTGGAACTCTCTCAATATAGGTATAAGTGTCCGGCTCTCCGCCAATATTGGGATGTGATCCACTGGGACCAATAATCGATGTGTCCTGCAGTGAGGCCTCCTTAGAAAGCTAGAACAAATCACCCTCAAGGTTCTCAAAATCCTTATACACCACCTCATCTCGAGTCGCTAACTCCTTCTCATCAGTCTTCGACGCATCCGACTCATCACCATCAGCAGCGAAAGTAGTATCTCCGATCATAGTAGCCGGAGGGATCTAAGAAATAGCTGGAACATCTGAACTGGGGCCCTCATCAGGAATGTCAACTCCACCCCAAAGCATAGAGAGGTCTATGGACTTTAGCTCGTCCATGTCACGGTGAAGTCCAACAATATCAGCCCTTAAGGCAGTCAAATTAGTGTCCAAGTGATCACTCCATTCACATGCCTCCACCCTCACAATTAGTGCATCTAAAGCTCAGCCATGGGCCATAATCAACTCGCGTTGTACCCGTAGCTCTTCCCGAATTGGGCATGTAGACACGTAACTTTTGACCGAACTTAAGTTTTACCCTATTTTTAGAGCTTAAAATTTTTATAAAAATCTAAATTAAATATTTTGAATTTTACCTTATTTTATTAAGTTTATTTTAAAGGATTTGAAAGCAACAAAAAAATAGAATCACATTTTTAGGTGAAATTATTTTTGTTGTTTAAAAAAAAATGAAAATTTGCAAAAAAAGTATATATGTTCTTTTAATAAATAGGTCAGTGTTTCTTATTATATTGGCTATTAAACTTTTTAGTTCAAAATAATTAATTTAATTTTATATATATTTAATTTATAAAATAATTAACCTAAACTACCCATTATCACCCTTTTTTCCTCCACGACCCCCACTTCACACTACAACACTTCCACCCACCCACCCAACTACACTAAATAATACACCACCCCACAACCCCATACCCTCACACACGTACAGCAACACTGTAACACCCCAAAAAATGGTAGGTCAACCTAGAGCCTAAGCGTGAGGCTTTGTGTAACTTTTTGGAGATGATTAGAACTAAACTAGGATCAAAAGGGAAGAGGTAAGCATCTAGGATGAAGTCAAGGACCTAAAACTACCTAAGAAAAATAACGGAAAACCATACCTACCTTTAGTCCATTCGGCGATGGGCAGTAGCATCTCCCATGAGCCTCGGCGATGAGCCAAATGGGCTCTCCTCGCCTAGTGGACAGCCTTCACTTGCCCTAGGTTCTGGAAAATTGGGCGAGGCAAGTCATGGGTTGGCAATGGTGTTAGCGATTCGCCCATTAACCCTCATCATCGCCTAGTGAGCTGCCCAGTTAGGGAGCTTACTGGAAATTTGGGTGAGCCAATGGCTCATTAGGCGAGTCACCTAGTGCCTTTGGCGAGCCAAGGGTACCAAAGGGCGAGCTCCAGCGTGGGGAAGGTATGTTTTTTAAGTTTAAGTAAGGGTCTTTTAGTAATCTCTCCAAAACTTGAACCAATACTTTCCCACTCTTTTCCTAACAAATATATATACTTTTCAAAGTCAAAATTCTTTCTTCTTAGTTACTCCCAATTAATAAACGAAGAAACCCAAGAACATTATCTTTCTCTCAATATTTCTTTCTCTAGAAGTTCCTCCATTGAAGAACACCAAGAACTTGAAGATTATGGCTCAAGAATCCATCTTCTCAACCTCAATTCGTAGGCAAAGCTTCAATTAAGGTATGGGGACTTTGATTCATGAAACACTTTTCTCTATAAAGCCCTTTAAATTCTTGCTTTCGAAATTGGTAACTTGTTCAAAAAAACTTGGATTTTCATTCCAACCATGGGTTCTTTATAAAAATAATTTTATTATGTTAATTGCATTATATTATGGATGATTTGATGCTTAATGGTGATTTTCATTGTAAAATTTTCCATGAACCCATGAACTACCCCATGACCCCAATTTCATGAATTGCGATGGGTGTATTGATGCAAGATGATTACTACGAATTGCATCTATACTAATATAGTTATTGAATCTTGTTTTATTCATGCTTAAAGTAGTATTTCTATGTATGATTATGAGACATGATCCACGACCCTTGAGAGGGTAAATTGCTAGGGTTTGTACAAATTATTTAAGGTGATATGTGTGAACTTACGATTCACTTGAAAGGTAAAGATACTATGACTATTGTGTATATTGAGGTATTGTTGAAAGGTTATTCTCCCCATAACCTTACACATGTCCATGAATGACTTGTCTTGGATGATGATGATGTTGTTGTGTTGATTGAAAGGCTATTTTCTCATGAAAACACTTTGAACAATAATGTGAAAGGTTTACTCACAGGTTAATGATGATTCTAAGGTTGAATGTTTGTTCTCATTTTATTGAATCTATGAGCTATTTTGTGAGTTGTATTGAATGAAGGGTAGAGCACTCCTTCACACATGTAAATACAATTCAATGACTAATTATGTATAATTTGGGACATAAATTCTTAGTACCAAGTGGATATGGACAATGAGGTAAAGCCCCTTCCGCCAATGCAATAGGTTGGGTCATCCAAAGTCAAGTCATGAAATGGAAACCCCTCCGCCAATGCAATAGGGAGGGTTTTTAGAAGCAATATCCCTATCCCATAACTATGTGCCAATATAAGACTTAGCTAGTGGATTCACCTAGAAGCTAACACATTTAGTCCTACCTTAGGCAAGTAGGATACCTTCATTCAGTGTGGGGGTATGGAACTTCACTTCCACATTGCACAGGTGGACTTAGTACGATGTTGTGGGATGGTTCCTTTATATTGTGATAAGATACAAATGCATACATGTGTTTTGAATGGTTAGTTGTTATGAATGACTTTCCTTGTATTTAAAGTAATTTTCATGACTATTTCCTTATGGGTCACTAATGATTATAATGAGGTCGAAAGATGATATGCGTGACCAAGGGAGCTTCAAGGGGGTACTTAGTAGGGTTGGTATTATTGGATGCCAACCATACATTGCACAAGTGCTCCTTAGAGGTTGCTAAGGTGTTGATATTAACATTTAATGAGTGTAAGTGTGATTATGGCTTGTGTTGTACATTGTAAATGCATGTTCTTTTCTAAACTTGACAAAGCCATACTTTTCAAATAAAATGTCCTTTTTAATCATATTTAAGGATTTTATGCATGTTTCCATACATAGTACATATTATGTGCTAACCCCTTCTTCCTTCTACATCTTAATAAGTGTAGGTTCCGGCCAGGTGGCTTTCACTCTCCTTTGAAGAAGACTTGGATTGCTTATCTCCAAGTTCTGGTAAGTCCTCAAGTTCGAGAATGAGATGTCCTATTTCTTAGTTTCTATTGTACTTCTGATGTTGAGACTTTTATTAATGTAAAGGGAAGTCCCAAACTTTGTATTCCTATATTTTAGATGGTAAATGAGACAAAGTCTAGATTTCCTATTACTTTCTTTTATGAAAAGTGAAGTTGGACTTCGATTGTAATGTTTTAAATTTTTTGCATTATTTTCTATGTCTTATGTAACGATGATGCTAGAGGCTTGTATGAGACTCCTTCAGGGTCAAGTACACCGTGTTACGTCAAGGAGGTAATCCCGGGTCGTGAAAAACTTGGTATCAGAGCATAAGGTTTTAGGAATAATATTTAGGTTGATATCTCATGAACCACGTCTAGTAGAGTCTTGTTCATGATTGTGAGGTGTGCCACACTCATGAACGAGAGGCTATAAGATGTTTAGGAACTTTCACTTCTTTCATTACTCTTTAGTCGTGTGTTGGAGTCCTAACTCTAAAAAGTCCTTTCTCCTAATCCTTCTCTTGTGATTATAGGCAATGAATACTAGAAGAGGGAATACAAGGAGGATTCAAGAGGAGAACAACAATGAGGGAGTTCCTCCCCAAGCTCCTCAAGTTCCTAATTATGCGGGAGCTATGATGAATGTAGAGATAAGGGCGGTTCTCCAAACCATGACTCAACTTATGACGGTTCTAACTCAAGCCGTCACCACTCAAGCCAAAGCTATAACGGCTCAAGAAAATAGGGAAGTTAGGCCCCGAGTGAATCCTAATGCAAGCACCATGGCTTCAAGGTTAAGAGACTTTACCAGGATGAACCCTCCTATTTTCTTGGGTTCAAAGGTGAATGAAGACCCACAAGAGTTTTTGGAAGAGGTCTACAAGATAGTGGATGCTATAAGGGTGACCTCTATAGAGAAAGCCGAACTAGCGGGGTATCAATTGAACGATGTGGCCCAAGTATGGTTTCCTCAATGGAAGGATAATAGGGCTATAAGAGCGGGTCCCATAACTTGGGAAGTGTTCAAGAAGGTATTCCTTGATAGGTTCTTTCCATGGGAA
Organism: Solanum microdontum; assembly: GCA_036250385.1. Lineage (NCBI taxonomy): Eukaryota > Viridiplantae > Streptophyta > Magnoliopsida > Solanales > Solanaceae > Solanum > Solanum microdontum. The sequence goes on from JAJONQ010053648.1 coordinate 35,274, forward strand.
AAGAGGGAAGGCAAGGTGGAGGAATTTATCAACCTTCGACAAGGAGGTAAGAGTGTCCAAGAATACTCCTTGAAATTTACTAAGTTGTCTATGACCCATCTTTGGTGTCTAATCCTAGAGATGAGATGAGTCGATTTGTGACGGGTGTGTTCGATTCAATTGGGGAAGAATGTCGTGCGGCTATGCTTCATGACAATATGGACATTTCACATCTAATGGTCTATGCTCAAAAAGTTGAGGAATCATGGCTTAGGAAGAAGAATAAAGAGATAAAAAGGACAAGGTTC